>VZSV01000122.1:1189264-1222167 GCA_013398735.1 Nothocercus julius | reverse complement strand
GACCCCGCGGCGCCCTCCGCTCCTCCCCTGCGCGCGGCGGAGCGGAGCGGAGCCCCCCGCGCTTCCCGGCCGCCCCTGTCGCCCGCTGCGCTGGGCGGACAAAGCGGGAAATGCCCGGAGCGAAGGGAGCGCCACGGGCGCCTCCAAACCCCAACCCGTTCCAGGAACGGAGCGGCAGCGCGAGCGAGGGCTGCGCAGCCCTCCCGTGCCCTTCCCGGCCAGGCGGGCCCGGCGCTTGTTTACTTCGTGCACTTTGCCCTGGGCAGCCTCGCAGGGCCGGGCCCAGCCCTGGGCAGTGGGAAAAGAGCAGTCAGAAGCACCGTTTCCTACCTTCGCAGCAGGGCTTGCAGCTCCAGCTGCGACCACCCTGGGCTTTTTAAATCATTCACCTGCCCACAAACCTGTCCTGCATTTGCTAGATTGTCTCGGTAAACTAGTCATTAGCAAAATTAATGCCACATGTGCTATATCTTCCATCCAACGTATTCAGTAACAAAGCTGTGACTTCACACTGTGCTGGGGTGCATTTTCTTGTGTTTTACTTGCTGGCAGGTGGGGGGCTACCCCCCAGCTTTAACCCGCAGTTCCCAGCCACCAGCCTGGGCTGTGAACCCCATGAAAGCAGGCGATGGGAGAGGACCCCGTGTGACCCAGCTCCCTTCCCCAACAAAGTGTCTTTCCACCCTGGTTTTGGGTCCCCTGAAAATTCTAAAAACGCTTCCAGCCTCAGTGCAATTACCATGTTAATTCACATCAGTCCTAGCAGAGAAATACAAGAAGGTAGCATCTCCTAGAGTGACACTGACAACGGGAAGGAATGTTTCAGTCCTATTTAATCCTAATTTAAGTTTTCTTACTGCTGCCAAAAAACCTCCAGGGCTCCAGCTGAATGCTACAACTCCGGCTTTGTGCTCGGGGGCAGAGAACAGGGTAGGACTGTGTGACTGAACTCTGATCCTCAATTGCTTAAAAATAAATATTGTAGAGGCTCCTCTTTAGGTTGACAGAAGCAAGGGTTGGTATTTCCCAAAGTTTCAACTAAAGCGAAGTATTTGCTTTGCTGGGGTGGGGAAAAGCACTCCGAGCCTGTCTGAGACAGAGTAATTTCGAAGCAACTGGTGGTGGCCCTTAATAAAACATTTAAAGACTAAAGTAAAGCAAGAGGAATGTTTTGTATGAAAGGTTTCTGTGCCTCTACAGCACTCATCTGCCTCCTTCCCCCTTCTCCTTGCCCTATACTGATCTAGTTAACTACAGAATCCAGTTAAGTAGTTCAGCTCAATCTAGTTAAAATATTTCAACTTGAGTTGAGGCCATCCTGGCATGGAAACCTAACATTCAATATAGGCATGCACATGGATACTTGCCAGGCCTTTACACGCTGTCAAAGAAAACATTATAAAGTCTATATCCATAGGGCACTGAAGTAGCTACTCTGGCATGCAAAACAACGAAACTGAAAACCTTCCGGGATGGACTTGCCAAATCTTACTCGCATAAGAAGTCTCTCACGTTGTAAAGCCACAGATATTTCTGCAAACCATGCAAGATTGACACTGCTGGGTTTTGCAGCTCCACTGTCAGGAGTCAGGTTGTTACCTAAAAACTGAATTTTTGCTTTTCAAAACAGATGTTCATAGGCCTTCTGGTTGAAAAGTAAAGTTTGAAACTGATGAGCCAAAGGAAAAAAAAAACAGTATTTAAAAAAAGGCTAAAATACATTTCAAGTGTCCTTAATTAAGTCCCCCTTAACGGGGACTGCTAAGGCTGAACTACATGAACTACAGAGCCCAGACAGAAGACAGAAAACCGTGAGAGAGGAAGACTTTCCACTGGCTGAGGAGGATCAGGTTATAGATTATTTAGGCAAAGTGGACACCCATAGGTCTATGGTGCAATCCCCGGATGGGATTCCAGGATTGGTGAGGGAGCTGGCGGGGGTTCTTGCTCGGCTGCTCTCCATCATCTTTGAGGGGTCATGGGCAGCAGAGGAGGTGCCAGAGGACTGGAAGAAAGCCGAAGTCACTTCAAAAGGGGCAAGCGGAAGGATCCAGGAAACTATAGGCTGGTCAGCCTCACCTCCGTCCCTGGAAAGGTGATGGAGCAGCTCATCCTGGAGACCATCTCTAGGCATGTGAGGGAAAAGAAGGCGATCAGTAGTTAGCATGGATTCACCAGGGGAAATCGTGTTAGATAAACCTGATAGCCTTCTATGATGGGATGACTGGCTGGATGGATGAGGAGAGCCCTGGATGATGTCTACCTTGACTTCGGCAAGGCTTTTGACACCGTCTCTGGTAACATCCTCATGGGGAAGCTCCGGAAGTGTGGGTTAGATGAGCAGACAGTGAGGTGGACTGAGAACTGGCTGGATAGCAGAGCCCAGACAGTCGTGATAAATGAGGCCGAGTCTAGCTGGAGGCCTGTGGCCAGTGGTGTCCCCCAGGGGTCAGTACTGGGCCCAGTGCTGCTCAACTTGTTCGTCACTGACTCGGACGAGGGCACAGAGGGCACCCTGAGCAAGTTTGCAGATGATACCAAAATGGGCGGAGTGGCCGACACTCCAGAGGGCTGCGCTGCCATTCAGAGAGAACTGGACAGGTTGGAGAGCTGGGCAGGGAGGAACCTCATAAGGTTCAACAAGGACAAGTGCAGGGTCCTGCACCTGGGCAGGAATAACCCCAGACACCAGGACAGATTAGGGGCTGACCTGCTGGAAAGCAGCTCCGCGGAGAGGGATGTGGGAGTCCTGGTTGACACCAAGTTAACCATGAGGCAGCAATGTGCCCTCGTGGCCAAGAAGGCCAAGGGGATCCCGACCTGCACGAGGAGCAGTGTTGCCAGCGGGGCGAGGGAGGGGATCCTGCCCCTCTGCTCAGCTCTGCTGAGGCCGCCCCTGGAGTATCGGGTGCAGTTCTGGGCTCCCCAGGACAAGAAGGATGTGGAACTTCTCGAGAGGGTCCAGCGCAGAGCGACAAAGACGAAGGGACCAGAGCATCTATCGTATGAGCAAAGACTAAGTGAGCTGGGCCTGTTTGGCCTGGAGAAGAGAAGACTGAGAGGGGATCTTAACAATACTTATAAATACCTGAGGAGAGAATGGAAAGAGGATGGGGCCAAACTCTTCTTGGTGGTGGCCAGTGACAGCACAAGGGGCAATGGGTACAAATTAAAGCACAGGAAGTTCCATCTCCATATGAAGAAGAACTTCTTTACTGTGAGGGTGCCAGAGCCCTGGCACAGGCTGCCCGGAGAGGTCGTGGAGTCTCCTTCTCTGGAGCTCTTCCAAACCCGCCTGGACACCACCCTGTGCCCCGTGCTCTGGGTGTCCCTGCTTGAACAGGGGAGTTGGACTAGATGATCTCTACAGGTCTCTTCCAACCTCAACCATTCTGTGATTCTGTGTAATTCTTATTGCCACCTGCACTATTTCAGAGGCTCTATGATTCTGAATGCTTGGATATGTCAACGCTGAAGTGAAAGAATGGAACTAATAATATAAATAAGAGTTATGGATTAGATCCCTAAGGTTATACTGAATTTCCAAATTCTGGCAGCAGTCTATCCATTAGTATCAGGCTGATGACTCTACTCCAATATTTCCCCTCTTCTTTTTCCCTTCAATTGAACTTCACTTTCTTACTCTGTCACATTTTTTTTTTTCCAGTTGCAAAAAAGAGGAGGAAGAACTTCCTTTTTCTCTTTGAGAAATTAAAAATTTATAAAAAGGATTAGTTCACTGGAGTATGGGTAGAAAGTATGTAGTCCAAACTCTCTTGTTATTTTCTCCCATTAGTCTTAAAAAATCTCCATCCCTCCATCCCTAGTGCTGCTCTATAGATCGATCTGCTCTCAGACACAGCAAAAATGAAAGGGAAACATAACATATGGCTTCAGTGATACGTAACTTCCATAAACCCAACAGAGCAACAACTCACCAGATGGGTCAAGAATGCCAGCTAACTATATAGGCAAAAGCACCACAATTATCCATCACAGTGGATAATATTCATGTAAGTTCTGCCACACTGCTGGGTTTTGTAATTAGTCTGTGAATTTCAAACAGCAAATAAACAAAGTAAGTGAGAGTATTAAATACGGACGGTAATATACCAGCGTGCCCCATTTTAGTCATTTTAATAGAGAGAAATGAAAACAGAATATTATATCCCTGAAGTACATTTTGAATCCGTTAGAGTTTTCATCATTTATAAATATCCTTGAAAATTACCTAAGCTCTTTTAGACTATTGTTCCAAAAAGGTCCTGCTATAAATAATGATCTAGCAAAAATATTGCTAACATTTTCACCAACATGGTTTGCAAATCTTGTTGCTTTCATACTGCAAAGTTAGAAATGGAGAATAAGCCCAATAGCTTTAATCACAGGATAGGTCACATAGGAGATAATTTTCTGTGTCAACCTTGTTTAAGAACCAAGTATTAAAGAGAAGGTCTAAAGGACCCCAAGACTGAAGGCCAATGTGGCAAAGAGGAGGCAGACTCTGTCTGGAGAATGGGACATTAGGAATTCCAGGATGTTCAGGGGACTTTGATTTGTATACGGACAGAGCTTCTATCTTGCTACATCTAGTTTCAGTCAACTCCACTTCATCCAAGTTGTCACACAACAGTACGAGAACAAGGACAGCCAAGTGACAGCACTGCTTACATTAGAATTAAAGGAGAAAAGAAGCTGGATGTCTCTGCACATAGGTCACAGTCAAAGGAATGACCTATGTTTCTTCCCAGCAGCTTCATGTAGATTGGAATTGACTGCATACAGGGTTAAAAATAGAAAAATGTCTTCCAATCTTAAGGAAAAAAATTAAAATAGTGTTACGTTTATAATGGAGTGACAAGAGCAAGAAAAACAAATCAAATGGAAGGCTGGAACTGTAGCCATAATTTCATACTATAGTTATTGAAAAGGAAAACAAAGACACTGAAATGCATGAAAGAGCCCGTATTAGTCATTTTTCATTTCTTAGATTTGGTTTTAGGATTTTCCAGGTGATTTGTGACTTACTTCAAACTGAACAGTACAATAACTTGCTCAGAAGACAGTGGATTAGCTTATGCCATTCTGTTTCTTGTTCAGAGGGCAAACGTGGTTTGCCATTATGTACAGGACTGACAGCTGTCTGGGCTGTCACAGGTTTTTGTGATAGTTTTCCAGGTAATTACCATCTTTGCCAAACCAACAACCTAAGGCTGTTTCAGATCTCTGTGTTTGAAATTCTATTCCAAGGCAAGTTTCTTTTATTTGAAATACACATGAAAATAGATTGCAAAGAAGAGCTAATGAAAATAAATCTTTCTGGGTTAGAAATAGGGAAATGATAGTTCTTTTCAGTCTTTAACTACAGCATCCTGACTCTGCCAACAGCTAAGCATACGTTTTAGCTGAAGTCCCTAAAATGAGCTCAGACAGCATTCTGTAACCCTCTCCATCACCTCAACCATGGTTAAAAAATATTCTGTGTAGTCAGTAATTTGGTAGCTTAAAGAAGGAAGCAGGTTTTTTTTTTTTTTTTTTTTTCTCTCCTTACATCAAGCGTGAGCTCTGACATTTATTTTAAACCAGAGGGCTGTGATCACAGTTGGCACTCGCTCTCTGTCTGCCCGTGGCCATGTCTGGCCATTCTGTTCTCAGTCACACCAAGGGCTTCACTGAATTACTCCACATTTGTAACAGAGCAACCAAGCGCAGAATTGGAACTACCAACAAGATGGCCTAAGCGAGCAAAAAACTCAGTAATTTAGCCAACTCATCATAACCAGTCATATTTAGACTCTCTCAGCATTAATTCAGTGCATGGAAACGGCAGAGTGGGAACTGTAGAAAATTTCAAAAGCTTGTCAAACTCCTCAAGTCCAAAGCTCAGGGGAGAAAGGAAACTCTTTGCTTGCTTGTTGGCTTTAAGCTCTGTTCTAAAGTCCTGAATGAGGTTGTGTTGTCTGGGCTCAGAAAAAAATAAGCAGCAAAACGTGAAAAATAAATCATAACTTTAAAACATAAGATTTTTCTCATGTTAATTATAACTACAAGTTAACTACAAGTTCTTTTTTCAAATCCTGTAAAACCTGATAGTACTCTTTAATGTTTTAATTCTTATATTTGAATGTTCCTGTTTTTTAAGACATACCTAAAAATTACTTGCAGTTATATTTACTGATCTTGCAACAGTAAGAGACTTCACTGAAATAACAACTTAGATGTCCCTTTACATAATAAGGCACATTCAGCAAGTAGAACTTCATTGGGGTGTGTTTCTCTAGATATACTCTTAGCAGAAAACATAGTTTTACTACTAAAGTTGTGTAAAATTATGGAAAATTATTATGAAAGTGTTAATTTGTTATTAAAATTAAGTAATTTTAAGTTAGGCACAATTTCAGGCCAAAAAGGTTAACAGTTGTGTACATGATGCTCACTTTCACACGTCTTGGCAACGAAAATGAGCAAATCCTTGCTTTTCAGTTGCTTCCAAAACCACATTCAAAAAATGTACACAAAACCAGTTGGGACTCTCGAAGGCAAATGAAACTGCAAAAAACATTTCTAAGATGTTTAGAGCAAATAAGGTGATTGCTTTGCATTTATAATCATTAACATCAGCCAGCTGCTGTCCTGCTGACAAACATTAGATGGCACTTTGCAATTTAGCAGTTACCATGTAAAGTGTCAGGGCACATCCGTAAGAGATGAAGTGTGAGACATGCAAGTGAGGTACTTCTCATGATGGAGACACAGTGAGATAGTCTGCGAAGGTGTGTGTGTGCATCTTTGAGATAACAGATATTTTCAACATGCAAATGTAAAGCTAGAAAATAGCATGTACTTGAATTTTGAAAAAGCAAATAATTTTGCAGGAAAAATTATAATAATTCTTGTCTTACCAAAAACAGACGGTCAGTTTCTCAGTCACTGCCTTCCTTTTTTAAAGGTTAAGTGATTCCTTGGAGATCTACTTTTTGAGTCCGTTTGCTGACAAATTTTCATACCAGTTCTCAGATAACCTATCATATTTTGAGTGGATTTGATGCATGCCAACAGCTCAGAACTCCAAATAATTCTAATAAGAGGAGCTTAGCGTGTTCCCTTGTCAAATCTGCTCTGGAAAACACTTCACAAGTTCTGATCCTTCCTTAGTTGTAGCTGAAATCAATGCTAATATTTCCATCCACCTTCGTATCTGTGTTTTTACTGTCTAAGGCCTTATGTGAAGGCTAAAGATTTATCATATGGAAGAAGCTGCTAGCAAGAAATAGCAGAAGCAGGAAATGTAAATTCTCATGGGAATTGTAGTGGCTTCCCTGTCTGGGGCTCTCGTGTGCGATCTGCCGTGATGCCTCTTGCACAAACCCTCTGCTTTTGCTAGCCTCGTGCTATCACATTCCTGCTGCGAGGCAGGAAGCAGGTTCCATGATTCCTCTTGGAATTTGGTTAATCCCTGCAGAAAGGTGAACAGCGGGAGTTTCTTGAGCTGCCAGCAGTGCGATAAGCCATACTGTCACTTCGGAAAGACTCGGCGAGTATCTCCCAGCTCAGGCTGAATCCTGATCTCAGAGCCTCGTCCTCCTACGGACTAATATTCCAACCCCCCGGCCCAGCGCTGTCCCGGGAATAGTTGCACATATGCTGCAGTGAAACCTGACCCAGGTCATTCCTAGAAACTCGGTAAGACTCATTTGTACTGAATTCAGGGGCGCAGCGAGGGCCTGTGTAACCGTGCAGTGATCTGCGGGCCAAGAGAACAGGAGCTGGATTGCAAAGATCGGGGGGCCAAGAACAGGGCACCAGCAGCTGGCTGGACAACAGCCACGATACAACACCAGCGTCTGTCCTAAAAATACCGTACCCCTGCATCAGAACGTGCAATTATGCGGTCTCCGAGGGTTTTATAAAAGCATTAGGCCAAAACATAGCATAGAAAGATTAACTTGATGGTATTTTATTGGAAAAACAACCTGAGCCTCCCATTTTTTAGAAGAACAATCTCCCCTCCTATTTTTTTTTTTTAAGTTCTCTGCATCTCTTTTTTTTAAGTTCTTGCATTCTGCTGCGCTTTCCAGTTTGCTTTTTGTTTGAAATTGGCTCTCAATTCACAAAAATGTCACTTTTGACAGAAGTCAAAGCTACCTCAGATTAAAATAAAAGACTGAAGAATAAATAAGGAAAAATGCATTTGTTTATTTTTATCAGGTTGTAGTTCTCTGGAACATGAGTTGCAACGTGATACAAATCTTAGCCATGAAACCATCTGCAAGATCACCAAAGTACAGTCATATTGTATTTGTTGGCAAAATAGGCTTATTGAATGCTGTATTTTATTTTGGTTATGAAGCACTAGCAGGAATGGAAACTGTCAATGTGTATCCATGGCAAAGGAGCCCTTCAATGCAAACATTTTTGTGCAGCTCCCCAGCTGATCGGAGTTGACAGAGCTTCTTTAAAGCCTGTGGAGCCATGCCAACTCAAACCAGCTCAGGATATGGCCTTGGAATTAATGTTGTACATGTCTGACGTTTTAATAAAAGAAAAAAGGGAATATTCTTTATTATTAAAAAGTTATGCTCTGACTAGTTAACTAGCGCGTGATGCCATCGCCTGCCTACAGGCACTTTCCTGTCCTCTCCCTGGCCAGCCTCGGTCCCGCTGCGAGGAACAGCACAGGGCCGATCCGGGAAGAAGTGAAATAGAACCGGGCAGATTAAACTAAATCCCTCACACATGAAGCGTATTAAGATTTATCAAGCTTGTAAAAAACATCATCACCAGGGACTAACCTTGCAGGAGACACATGATAGGTGCTACTCGCTGGTGATTTCCAAGCTTATTGGGCTACGCTTGCCTTGGTAAAACGATAAAAAGGCAACGTCTCGCTCTGCTGCCAAGACTCCCACAGCTTGGGATATTAAAACAACAAAAAAACACATTTTTTACATTCTTTTCTTTTACTGCAGAATTTAGGAGAACAGACATGAGGACACGTTAAGAGCCAGATCTGCTCTTTTTGGTTACTACAACCCCATTTTTACTCTCTGTAACAAATAGCCCTGGCCAGCCATGCAGCTCCCACCACTCTGAGCCACAGTTAGGAGGCTCAGGCTGGAACATCATTAAAAAATGGAAGGTTTTTCGTAAGACTTTTATTAACTAGATAAACGCTCCATGATTAAAATGTCATTAAATGTTTCATTTTCATGGTAATGGAGAGGTTTTCAATAAGTACCTAATGGCCTTTTGTCCGGAGGGTTCTTGGTTTGGAAAAGCACCTCGACTGCTTCACCAACCTGCAGTAATTCTCTGTGTTCTCCAGCCTTTCCCTAAAGGGCCAGGGGAGGGGATGTGTTTGCAGCTGGGGCTTTGGGCCGCAGCGCTCCCACTGCATCGCACGTCCTGCAAAAGCTGCGGGCTGAGAACCCCTCGTTCATGCCACTGGTGCACACTCAGCACCGGCCTCCAAGAGAAGACTTAAAGGCCCCTGGAAGCTACATCTGCTGCAAGTTAATTTATCCAATAGCATTAACTACATGCAGTGTTTTCTCCCTGTTCACCTGAAATGGTGCCCGTTAGCCAAGCTGGCTGTCCAGGCGGCCCTGGATCACGATTGCCTTGTGCGGGAAGGAGAGACGGGGAAAACGGCTCGGCACAACCTGAGGTTTCACAGAAAACCATCTTCTGCAAAGGGCAACGAAAACACAGATGCTTTGGCTTTTGCCTCAATAAAAAGCAGGATCTCCCTGAAATCCCTTCTCTGGGAAGTAAATTCCCAATAAAGAACAATCCCAGATATTTCTAATTAATATCCGAAGGAAATATTAAAGGTTTGTTTAGCTTGTTCACAGAACCAGGTGCTCCCCTTAAAAACAACCCTAAGATGCTTTTAGCAAAATCACATATATTTTCTTATTTTAATCTTTGGCAATGAGAGTGCATCCCTGACCTCATTTGTAGATCTGATACTTCTTGTTTGGAGACAAAAGACAGTGTTTTGCTAGATGGTGTCATATACACTCCCATGAAATGTCAACACAGGCATGGAAATTCAGCTGGGTCACTGGGGTAATCTAAATTGCCACCAAACAGGCAGAACAGGCAGAACTCTCTTTCTACAAAGCAAAAGGAAGGAAGTGGCTAATCATGCTGCCAAGGGCAAAGTGATATTGTTAAAGAAGGAGTTTAAAGTTGGTATTTAAAAGAAAAAAAAAAAAGGGGGGCCTAAAAAAAAAAAAAAAAAAAAGCCTGAGTGAATTAGAATAATTTGCATAAGACCTTGATTTTTCTTTTGAGAACTTCAGGAAACTATTACACTTCTGGCACGTTGCCTCTATCGCTTTTTGCCCCTTCTTTTTTTTTAAGGCTTAATTTTATTTTCTAAGAAGGGAAGCAGCTTAGGGGCAAATATAACAAAGAAGCATTGAGAGCAACTCTGATAATAAAGCCCTGACTACACTTACTTCACTGACAAATCTCTTAGCCAAATTCCACTTTGACAATCAAACAACAATAAAAACTGAAGCCTGGTTGCACAGGTCATTAAAAATTGCATCACAATGGAGTTAACCCTTGATTCTTGCCCAAATTCCAAGATAACTAGATAACAGATGATCCACTATGCAATTCTCAAGTGGAAAAGCTACTGATTGGGTAATTTTGTAATATTGCTTACAACATAAGGCTGAATAGGGTAGCATGCAGAGATTAGTCAGGCCTCTCTGCAGCGCAGCTTTTCAGAGGTAGTTACATTTCACTAGTGAGTTAGCAAACCCTACAGACAACGAAGTACAGACTATGACTGTACAGACTTTGTGAATTCTTGATGATAAAATGCAATATATAATAGTAAAGCTGCAATCATTATACATGCTGAGTAAGACTGAAGGTAAAGATTTCATCCTTCATTTAAAAACCATTAAATTAATTCTATTAAGTCAGAGAGGAATTTGGCCCTCGGTACATTTTATGAAAATTCACTGAAATAACCTTGCACTAATTCTTAACTGTGCATGTTTAGCTAATCAACCACTTTACTTCATATACAAACTGCCCTAAAAAGCTCAACATTAATTATTTATGAACTGAAGCCCTCTCTTTTCCCAAAGCAGCAATGAGCTGAACATCAACAGATTCAGCCTGGGGTCACTGACAAAGGATATTTTTTCCACAAGTGTCACACAGACCCCAATACCTTCAAGTCTCTGGTAAGTTCTCTAGGAAGTGGTTAGACCTTAAGCCATAACGCTGGAGAAAAATCATGCTTCATCAGTTTTGTGGCTATGGTATTTCATGCTGGAGCTGTTAGTCAGGCACTTTGCACAAATTCATTCAGAAAAGGTTAAGGTGAATTTGTCCTTTGCTATAAAAAACATGCAAGCACATCTTCCCTCTCATCAGCCCTGCTGCTAATCAAGAAGAAAACGACCTACAGCTCCCACCAGCTCCTTTTAGCCCAACCAGTGTAGGCTGGTCCTTTCACATTGAGTCCCATACAGAAACAGCTGCCTGTGCAGTATTGTGACAGCTGTTACTGGAAGGGCTACGCTAATATAATCTGACATAAGGTCTGCCCCTATAGAGCCCAGTGCAGATAGAACTGTGTAACTGGGAACCAGCTTCTCAAATCCCCCCAGACTGGAGCTCCTCCCTCACTTGAACAGAGTTTTCTTAGGAAAGAAACCTTCACAAGCAGCACGATGGCTTCTGCATGACTTACCTTGCACGTCAGACTGATCTGCTAGTTCAAGTAATTAGAGAAGCAAGTAGTTTAGCATTATACATTTAAACGGTTAAAGAACAATATATGGAAATCTCACGCTATCAAGAAGCCAACGTTTGCGTTATAAAGTCCATCATTTGAATACACATGGGAAACAAATTATGAAGTCCCCCCTATACAAGCAATAAGATTTCACAGCAGGGAACCCACATACTTTTCGTGGTACTTGCTCTCCTCAGAGTCCAACTGATTTCTAATGGGAATTCCACTTGCTACAGAAGTCATGATTTAGTCTTGGTTTAAAATCACCAGAACATGCATGTAGCAAGCACAAAGATTTGAGAGTGCGAAGCTCTGAAATAAGGACTATTGAACCGAATGTGCTTCCCCTTGCACCCCGGGCTACGGAACGAGGTGCAAGGACAGACAAGCGAGGAGATGCACCCGACTTCCTGGCATGGGAAGATCTGGAGGAGGGGAACTCTAGCATGGGTAAGATGGGCAGGCTGTTACCTGCAGTACGAGCTGCTGCCAGGCGGTTGCCAGGGGCTGCCCATTGCCAATGTTGCAAATGCTCATTCGGTCTGCTGGCTGATTGGCACGCTCAAGTTGCAAGGAGACATTGCGCCGCTCTTCCTCGAGTGCCCGGGTAAGCCGCTCGAAACGCGCCTCCTGCTCCTTAACGGAGGCTAAAATGCTGGCAGCAGACCTTATATCATAGTCATCCATGATTTCTCTGAAATGCTCCTGCCTGTTAACTGACCAGGGCAAACGGAAAGGGTTAGGTAAAGGGGTGGAGAGGGCACAGGTCAGAGGTGAAGAATAAAAACGCACATTGTTAGTCACCCTGCTGGAAGAGCCTTCGCTCTAGGAAGCAAACTCTACTGCTCTTTGAAAAGACTTCATTTATGTCCACTGATTTCATTTTAAATTAAAAGTAATTAAGCCAAGGCATTGCTGTTCAAAGAAAGAACACATGCTCACCTTGGAGAGAATTCCTTTGATCTTTTTTTTTTCTGAAATTGCTCTGTCTGACAAGGGGTTTTCATCCCTCTTGCAAAGCTAATTTCACTGTGCAAACAGTAATGTAGTTAAAAGAACTATACAAAAAAAGATATGAGGAACACAACCTTTCTTAGTACAGACACCTGGAATTTTTGCCTTTTAGAGGCTAAATAAGAAGTATAACAGAAATTTTATGGTACCAGAAAACAGCTGTGTCCTTTTTTTTCCAAGTGCATGGAACCCTCCTAAATTTAGCAAGCAGTGGCTAAAAGTAGTTTTCATTTTTAAATTGCAGGAGTAACACTGCAATACGGAAAACCTTTCTGAGTGCAGACAGGGCAATTGCAGTTGAAATGTGTTTGATGATTTCAGCATGGCAGCCAGTGAAACAGTCCTTCATGCAGCTGTTTGCCAATAATGTAAATGAAGAAAACAAACGCCCAAATCAAGTATCTCCCATGGAAAACACACAGGACTGCTTGTGTCGCAAATTTAGGAAAAAAAGCAGGAAGTCAAAACCCAGCTATGTGGGCTATATCTTCTACTTTATGTCATCTCTAGCAGGGGATGAAGTAAACCATTTTATTCCATTTAAAACCCTACTGCCACCTTTATTATGTGTGCAGGAAAATGAAGAGCTTGCTCTGAGCTGCTAAGAGCTGCAGAAGTTAGAAATTGTCCCTTTGGTGCTTCCATAAGAGCTGCATGTCTGTTGCAAAGTTTGCAGGAACTTGTAAGTAACCCTATAACCCTCTTCTGTCAAAATTGATTGAAATCAGCCCAAATAGGCCCAAAAGACATCGTGGGCAAAGGAAACAGATGCCAAAGCACGGATATACACCTTTATTCCATAGGAAATTACCTTACAAGTTTAAGTATTGCTCCATGGGCCATGGTTAACACCAAGGGAGTTGCTTTTGAGACGAATGAAATCACACTGGATCCTAGACAAGGACTACTATGTATAATTCTCATAATGTTCATCTATAACAATGATTTGAGCCTTTCATCTCTACAGACCAGTGAGTGTAAGCTATAGTACGATGTAAAGGCTTTTCTTATGCATGCATTGATTCAATTTCTACTGACATTGTGGAAGAAAACAGGAAAGCACCACAGCGTCACACTCCAGTGAGAACACAGAGCAAGCCACCCGCTTCAGGAATCTTCTCCTCTGAACCTTGTTTTGCAATGCTAGATCACTAGCAGTGTCCCAAGCCGCTGGACGATATCTTAATGTCTGCCCAGGAGAATCGCTGCCCGGTAGAAGGAAGTCTACACGGGAAGTCCACGTGGTGGGGGACAGTGCTGTGCGGGTCACCTGCTGCAGGGCAGCCGTGTGCCTGGCACAGCTATGGGGAACCACGGCCAGACTTTCGGGATGGATGGAAGCTGCTTCCCGTGCAGCAGGCTGCACTGCAGGAGGGGAATACATCCGCATGTTCTGCCCTGCTCCAAGAGCCAAGCCAGGGTGAGGAACCGGCCGGACTCCACCGCCAGCCCCGGCTGGGCCCATGGGGAGCAAAAGGGAAGGGGTGACTCATGGTCCTTTCGCCCAACTCCTGGTGTATCCACCCAGGATCAAGGGTCTTAATATGGACAAAGAACCTGGAGAATATTAGACTGAAAAAGACTGCAATCCTACCTGCAGAAAGAGAAAATAATAAATATTTTCTTCTAGCTCTCTTCAGTGCTAATGGTGTCGTGCACGGCGGCAGCCAGTCCCGTGCACAGTGGGTGCACGATGACCAGGACTCTGTACCGCTGCTCTTTAGAGGCCGTTAGGGCATTTAGAGGCTGGTCCCTCTCGCTGGCTGCAGGTAGTTCACCCAATAAGCCACAACCTCCTTTGTTTTCTCCAGCCCTCACTACATTCATCTCTTGTTTTGAACATGGCAGCCTAGTTCTCCTTTAGTTCCTGTTCCTCCGATTTAAATGTGGGCTAAATTTGATCTTGGAGGTATCTGACCCAGGATGAAATGCTTCTTTTGCAAATTAACGGATCAGTAGATTCCTCTGGAAGTCCTAATAAGGACTGGTTTTGGCTAAAGGAATTTCTCTCACGAAAAAAAGAACAGTTTGAAAACTGACTTAGCCGTGACAAGGGAAGCAAGTGTAACACCCACCAGAAGGAAATACAAACCCAGCACCGAAGTCCTCAGCAGCGTGTCAGGACTGAGCTCTTTGGGGAAGTCGTCACTGCAGAGCTAATCACTCTTGCTCTAATAATTTACTGTTTCCTCATGCAGACCAGAGTTTCATCTAAAACCAAATCCTACAAATTAACCTGCCTCCCATTAAACTTAAGTATTTAGCCTGTAACTAATATGGCTCATTCCCAGCTATGTCCTCTCTGAGAGGACACAGCCAGTCTCCACTACCTTTTGGGGGCTCAAGTGGTTGGATGCTTCCATGAGCTAACTTCAAGAAGTGAGTATCAGTTAAGAATGTGGGAGGAAGATGACAGGATATGAACTACAACAACTAACTCAAAACAATGCATTCCCTTTAGAATACATTATCAAAGTTTTCATTCTAAGGAAACTCACTGCTAACAGCACCCAGAAAAACTGAAAGTATCTCCTGTAATACACAATTCTGAAGCAGTAACAGCTTTAATAATAAAAGCCACAGCTGATGATTGAGCTGATGTACAACTTTCAAGTCACATTCTGAGAATATGACAAAGACCCTCATTAAGAAACTTCTGAATGAGTAGAAGCACTTGATGCCACACATGAGAGAATCTAGAAAAATTAGGTTCTATAAATGGTACAAATCTCTAGGGAACTATAGAGAACTCTGTGCAGGAAATAAAGTGTAAACCTCCTTACA
The DNA here is from genome assembly GCA_013398735.1 of Nothocercus julius. NCBI lineage: Eukaryota > Metazoa > Chordata > Aves > Tinamiformes > Tinamidae > Nothocercus > Nothocercus julius. The sequence continues at coordinate 1,206,602 of VZSV01000122.1, read as the reverse complement.
ACCATAAATACTATGCTTCTTTTCTCTGTGCAAAGAAAAACATAGGCAGAAAATAAACTGTATAAATTTTCAGATGTACAATTAGTGACCATAAAAATCCTGATTGCTATGCAGAAAACAGCAGCAGAACCAATAACTGCCCTTTAAGAACTACTGGACAAAGCCAGACTTATGCATTTCAAATGATATATTAGCAGGTAAATACTTGCATGCTGTTGATTGCACTCCCAATTATTTACCCAGGGTTTCAACAATTTACATTATCAGCAGTCTAGACTAGGGGAGTAAAAATCAACAACAAAAAATAGTAGTGACTCATAAGTTAGTTACTCAGGCTGCCACTTGCACTTTGCTACCATTTGTAAATAGATTAAAATACACTGAAAAGCCTATAAATAAATGAAAATATTTGACCTATAGCAGCCAGGTAAAGATTATTCCTTAGGCTGCACTTCTAAACACAGCAAACCCTGGCCTGAAGAACGCCAACAGCTATGCCCACAGCAGCCAATCTAGCATTTTGTGCCTATGTCATCTTAAACACATTATTATTGTGCTGCATTAAAGCTGAAGCAAAATAAGGGGATCCACTTTTTTTTTTCCCCTGTTTGCTCATAGGAAGAACTAATGCATCAAGTGGCCTCTGTAAGTCAGTACAGCTTAAGTGCTCAGTAGGGATAAAAATCACCCCTCTGCAGAGTCAGAAAGGGGCCTATGTCCAATATCCCAACTCCTGCCTCTGGTGAAGGGTCTAGGGACTGGCATGCTTTGGGTACTTGGTCCCCTGCCAAACGTGACTTAGCTCTGTGCAATAATTTTGCTACTATGGGATAGTCAAGAGTTCGCAAAGAGCCTCTTGGATAAACAGGGTCAAGGTGTATGAGAATTGGGCACTAAGTCCAAACAGTCACTAAAAAAGCTCAAATCCCAGTGAAATTTCAGAGAGCATTTGGAGAGACTAGCGTCCGCTGGATAGCCACAAAGCAGCCCAAAGCTTTCTCGCCGATGGGAGGAGAAGTGGCTCCCAGGGCACACAGGAGATTTCTCAGGTCCAGGAGTCTGAATGCCGAACCTAGCCACGCCACTGTTGCTCTCTCTGAACCAATAAATCTCTCAAGTCCAATAAATCCTGCTAACAGGGAGCAGTGCAGTGAGGAAGTGCTCACAAGCAGTAGTGCTGTGCAGAAGCAGCAGCCAGTAAATACAGCAAACCAGACGCTGTACAAGCAAGTATGAAGAAAGCCTGTGAGCGTGCATGGCAGCAGCAGCTATGCGATTCTGCACGGAGGAGACCCATCCAAATAAAAGCAAAAACAGAGGTTAAATGATCTGCGGGATTGAAGCGTAACACATGCTAATCATATTTTCACCCTCAAGTGCCACAATAGACAAGCAGCATTAAATGACTGTTATCCCCCATGCAGGGTCAGAAAGCATGCAGAGAAAACCAAGCAATACACACCTAGTGGATTTGGGGATCTGAACGTTAAAGATGTTGTGGCATCACCCACTAAGACTAGAAAAGTATAGACAAAGCAGAAGAGCAGCCTCGAGCAGAACAGCTATAAGACAGAAGAAAGAGAAGAAAGTTAGTTAATAAGTATCATGGTCGCTTTTGTACACAGTCATTTCACAAGTTCTCCTTCCTGAGCTAAATAAATTATTTATTATACTATTTCTGCCCTGATTTGGAAGAAAAAAAAAAGAAACATACAACATTCAGAGAAGAGTATCTCAAGGACAGAACTAAGGAAAACCCCAGTGGTTAATCTGATTTGTTGTCCAGCAATCAATACCTGCATTTTCCTAGGATAGCTACTGTTAACCTCTTAATGTCAGGAAAACTCTAGACTGGATCAAGGATTTTGAACATTACAAAACCAGATATTGTTGCCATACATTATAAAACACAGATACCTAACACCAGGTTCTCCAAAATAGGAATAATTATATCAGCACATAACCTTAGGCCCAATATTCAACATATGAGTCCCCAAATGGTTCAAAATTGTCTCACAGATACCTACTAGAAAGGGTAGATTCATCTCTAAAACAAGTACACTGTACAGCAATTTACATTCACTTCATTTTTCTACCTGCCTGTAATCTATTCCTATAGGAAACCTATGTGAAAGTCGTATTTTGGATATTAGCTCTTGCTTCTAGCTTGGTAAATCTCAGATTTTGTTACTGTTGTTGGTGGTGGTAGTTTTGTTTTCATAAAATTCTTCCTGTAGAGAAGTTTTGGTGCTAAGTATCTCTGGGTAAGGGGTTGCATATTTAGTGGCTGTTTTTGCTGGAGGCTGTACAGGACAGAATCCATTTCATTCAAACCATGGTTCAATGAAACAGTATCTCCAGTTTTAAGCCTACCACCACATCAAATATGCTGCAACCACATGGCACGAAGTGCAGAGCCAGTACAAACTAACTTTGCTGGTTCAAACGTATTAGAATGTTTTAAAAGAGTGATTTTGCCCCAGAATATTTTATGCTTAATCAGGTATCATCTGCCTTCTTGAAGCCAGCATAAACACAATTTCTTGTATTTCGGCCAAATTACCAGAAACACGATCCTTTCTTTGCATGGATCTAATCTTAAAGAGCATGAAAGTACTATGTTAAATACCTGGTTTTCCTTAAGCCAAAAGTAAAGTAAGTAAGTAAGGGCTCAAAGACTGTGCAAAGGTGCCCAGAGACTAAAGTCAGCAGAGAGAGACAGAGAGAGGGAGCCCAAGTGAGACAGAAAGGCCAGATTTGGAATAAATGACCAGAGGGAATAAATTAAGCATAATTCAGTTTCTACAGACAGTAAGAGCAACATTCTGCAAACCCAAATATACATTGCACGTGACAAGTTCTGTATAAGCCGCTTTGCAGACCTTATAGAGGAATCTATCCTGAGTCCGGCTCCTCTCGGTGTCGCTGCTCTGGTTGACTGCGTTTTAATTTGACCCTTACGTGGCAGTTGCCACCAATGAATAGCAATGAGGAATTCACAAAGAAAGCGATTTCAATATAGTTCTCTCATAGGCACAGGCAGACATACTGCGTTGGTGTCAAAAGAAACAAAAAAAGCTGGTTAGGTTTCTTTTTGTTCCTTTGGACAGAAGCAGTTTGTGAAACAAGGTTTCAACTAGGAAAGGAACAATGGCAGGGGAAATGCTAACAGGAAAACTGCTTGACAAGGAGCTTTGGGTTCTAAAGGATACGTCAGTGAACCCTGCAGCTCGACAGTTCTATTACTGCAGAAAAGAAGTTAATGTAAAATACTTGAAATTTTACATCAGGAGGAATTTTCCACCAACCAGTACCAGGAATAATATTATACGAGAATAATATACTACATTACGGTTTTGGCAACACCAACAAAAAGAATCCAGACACACATACATCTCAGTAGGCATAATACAGCCCCCACAATTTACTCACTACAGATTTGGCTCTGGTCAGAAGAAACTTAGTATCTCATATCTGATTATAATGATTCCCAGCTAGTATAAAATAATTAATACTCTAAATAGCCTCTTAGTTAAAAGCATTATGTTGTATTAAATTATAAAACATTTTATTCCCAGCAAAACAGACAGAGCATGACTCAGATAATCATGTTTTTAAACATGTTCTTACAGAAGGTATGTGTCTGGCAACTAGCCCATGGGATAGGGAAATGGGATTCTTGGGTTTGGGAGGGAATATTGTTTTACCCAAAGTTCTACTATACCTATATATATTGGAAAGCCTTGGGCAGGTCACGTAACCTCCTTATGATCTGCCCAACTAGAGTAGTTCATGGGGTAGGTATTCATATTTGTAAAGCAACTTGACATCCTTGATTGAAGAAGGGCCTAAGTGATCTTTCTCCTTGTTACACACACTAATTAAGAACACATACTGCTTCATGGCTATACTCAGAATCTGATGTGTGAAAACCAATATACTGAAACAACAAAGTACTCTTAATATAGATACAATTTCTCTGGCAAAGCTGCATTCCGTATCACTATAATGATGCCAACTTTAATAGGCCTGCAGAAAGCAAATTTAACAGCAGCAGGTGTATCAACAACCTTGAGTGCCATTTTTCAAAGAAATCTGTAGTGCAGATATTACTGTATTCCATCATTTCAAAAACAGTATAAAGTCTTGCATGGATTCACCAGTGCTTGCTTAAATGACACCAGTCATGGTCCTTCTACGTTGTCCCTTATAACCTGATTCTCTGCTTGGGCAGAGCTCATTTCCAGGACGTTTTGATGTTTTTCTGTCTAAACTTCCATGCAGTGTTTTCAGGGCTTGGTGATACTGTACTCACACAGCTTTAATTGAACTGTAGCTCAATTTCCCTAATACAATACATTCCTATTGCTGTAGCTTACTCCCAAATGAAAAGAAAAATTAATTATAGCAATACAGAACACCTTTATAACAAATGTATTCATATAATAGCACAACTAATTCAGGAAACCATTAAACCTCAAGTTGAACTATTTTTATAGGGGTAATTTTTAAGTCTATGTTTTAGCCTAGGTTTAGTTTTACCCAATGTAACAATTTCTATCATTTATAGACCACAAGAGGATAGCAGTACCTCTCCAAAGCAGACTCTTCTTTAGGACCTAAGAACTTGTCTACACTGAGCCAGCTGAAATCTTAAATCACAGAGCTCTTGTTATGCCACACTTCCTGCAAAGATCAGTGTTTGCGTTAATAAAATAGCATGGCAAAGTGTCATCACGTTACCTCACACTTACTAAGTGTCCACACTAAGGTTTAATGAGGTATGTGAGGGACTATAAATTCACTCTGTGTGCTTCAAGTTCTCTGTGCAAACAAATCCTCCATTTATTTCTTCAAATGAATATCTAGGTGGAACAGTTTTAGGAAAAAATCTCATACTCATGCAAAGACTGAGCAGTGTAGAGATGGCTAAAGTCTGATTTCAATACAAGTCTGCAGAACCTGGAACAAGAAGAGATTTTCAACTGTCACATTCATGTCAGCAAGTGTTAATTCTGTCAGCTCAGCCAAGACAACTGAAATACTAACAACATTAATTATTTCATTCCCATCTTCGAAAATCTGTAATTTGCACAGCTTAATTTCTATGCATCTACTTCAGTGCTGCTGGTGGGTAGTATTTGGGAGTGAGCACTTTTTTCCCCCCCAAATCAAGAAGCTAAGCCTGAAGCTTCCAGCTGAGCTGAACTGTTTGCACAGATCTTATGAAGTCAGAACAATTCAGAACATTCTGATATGTTCAGCAGCAGATTTCTACAATTCCTTTTACTTAATATGGTGCATTTATGCATATGCCAATATTTACATATCCCTAGATACTTTGATATTTTTGTTGTTGTTGTTGTGTTTTACTATAGAATTAAAATGCAATCTATTGGGACAATGTTCATACATGGTATCATTTTTATTTGGAAGTTAAAGCTAGAATGAACAAAATAACATTCTGCCATCTCCTTTGGAACATAACTAGCACATTTGCTGCTTCTTGGACCTCTGACACTTTTCCTTTGTGCCTTGGATCTTTCCAAATGTGATTGCTACCAACTTGATTAGTTCATAGGCCAATCCCTTTAATGCCCTCAAACACATGCCATTGCATCCTAAAGCTGCTGCATGTCATTGATTTTTGAAGTCTCCCCCACTGAAATCAATAAGCAGCTCTACTTAAAAATGGATTGCACTTTACAGTCCCTTGCTGATTCATGTATATTCAGGCTTACAAGTATTCTCAAAGCTGCTTTTAGCAGCAGCTGTACGTACCAAGTCTTCCTCACTTCCTCTGACCTCAATTTGATTCTCACTGACATCAGTAGATGGTTTAGCCTCTGTGCTTCCGCTGTGAGCACAAACAGACAATCTGCAGCTACCTAGGCAAACTTGTAAATAGTGTAAAATGGTTATGGTGGAATTTTCTTACAAATATTATCTTCCAAATAACTAAAAAAAAAAAAAAACTGTAAAGATTATATGAAGGCTAGATAGTTATCAGCCTTTAAATTAACTATACATGCATTACATATAGGCTATCTACATAGCACTGTATCGATAGACTGGATCTGATCTCATTGTCAACAAAAATTCTTCTTTACTAGAGGCTACCCTTGCAAACAGTGCCACCAAAAATCAATAGGTCTATTATTAGAACAAGGTTGTTTCAATGAGAAAGAGAGAGACATCAACATCTAAAACAGCATCGTTTGTAAGTTCGCTCTGCAGTTCCTTCCTAGTATTTTAGAGCCTGGCTTTATTAATATAAAATCTAATTTGGCCATTGTTCTAATATTAAAGAATTATTTCCACGGAATATTTAAAGGATTTCTCTGATCAATATATTAGTATCCTTATTTTTCTTGGCCTCTAGATGCTTTGAGCTTTGGTAAAAGGGCATCCATTACATGAGAAATGCTACTGATAGCATTGCAGCCTGTAGCTGTCTAAATGCAGTGAACAGCTGAGAGCAATCATATTCTAACATTAAATCTCCATTTTGAAAAATGCAGGAGTAAGAGAGTGACTGGGTTGGCAGCAATTTCCATAGCCAGACCAGTTTCTCCTTGACAAAACAGAACAACTAAAACATTATGCAGAGCTGGAAAATCTTGCAATGGTCACAGTCATCCTTTCACAAAAGATATTATCGTGGTATCTTCGAACAGTGGTAAAATAACAAAATGGCAAGCAACAAACATCAGGACAGCTATTCAGTTAAGCAGGCCAACAGCCTGCTTCATCTATTGCAAATGCTACAATAAATGTGTTAATAGTCTATTTAAACCAACAGACAGCAGTTACAAATGGTTAGTTCAATACACAGTCTGAGGGGAGAGAGAAATCTAGCTGCAACCCCACAAAACAGGCAGTGTTTGAGCTCGGCAACAGATGTGTCAAATGACTTATCCCCACCATGAAGAGTTAACTGCTGCTATAAATAGCACTGTGCAGGCACAGCAACAACAAACCCTACTTATTCCTCATAAGCGAAGCTAACCTGTGTGCCTTGGACATCACTAAAACTATTTTCATTTAAGGGAGTGACATTGTATGTTTTACATGTAGATCAAACCCAGGGAGATAATTTGATTTCAGGCTATTGAGAGATTTCCTCCCTTCGCTGTTTCAGAAGAGCAGAGCTGCATGCTGCTAAATGAGATCTGTAGATTACAGTGGAAGAAAGGCTAATAAAACTGCCTAGCTCCGTTCCTGGGTAACAACGGATGTTTTGCAATTCTAGGGCTCCAACCTCAGGGTTTATGAGAGCATCTCTCATAATGCTTTTGAGATTAATGCAAATAAATGCATCAAAAGGAAAGAGATTTTTTTTTAACCCATCTGAATCAAATAATTACTATCCCCCTTAGCATTTTATTTGAATAAACAAATTGGCACTGCTAGGAGAAATCACGGTTCCAGAGAGCTCAGAACAAGCATCTTACTGGTGATTTTCTTACAGCTTACAATGGAGAGAAAAAAAAAAAAAATGCTTCTCCTGCTTTTCTGAACATGTATCTTGCTTAACTCTTTCCCACTCACATCTAGTGGCTTCTGTGGCTTCCCTATTTCCCCAAATGGAACTGGAAAGATTAGTATAAGCAGAAAAGAAAAAAGTCAATATTCATATTTAATTCTTGAAGCTACTAAATCAAGCAGCTTTTGTTATCTGCTTAACCAATCCTACTCTCCCTTATTTCAGCCTCATTGAAAATAGAGCCAGATTTAGACCTTGCACTGCTTTAAACCAGGAATAATATCAATGAAGAGGAGATTAAAGCAACACGAAAAGAGGGAAGGAACAGAATGAGGACCATGGCTTTAATTCTCTCCAGTAACATCTGTCTCATTCTAAATCAACTACTACTTCCACCAGGCTAAATTTGGAAGCCTGAGGCACTAAGCTACAATAAACAGACCAAAACTATATATATGCTTTCTTCGATTGTGTGTGTAGATTTAAAGATGGGAGAGATAGACTCTTTGGTACTTCAGTGTCCGTAAATTTAAAATGCAATCCAAGTTCATTTTACCCTTTTAATCTTAGGATGCAATCCAAGTTTGCTCCGATTAACTCTACAGCTTTTTAATCTTACAAGAGAAACATGTATTTGAGAATTATTAATATCTCAGCAAAATAAAAACACCAAACTCATCTGATGTCTTGAATAATCACTTGGTTTATGCTTTAGCAACGTTATGGCAGGAAAAAAAGATACACTTTAATTGACATTCTGAAAGAGACTCATCATTCCATATGATGGATTTTGGCACATAAACCTCTCTTACATCACCAACGGACCAGTCTTTGTTACGTATTGCAAAAGTGTCCTGCTCCAGAACATAGTTGCCTGTTTGAAGGGCAGCAACATTATCACTAGGGCTGCCAATTAACCTCTGTGCTCTCAGGTGCACAGCATGGTTGCATTTTCAGAGCAGAAATCTTTTTAACTGGTAACACTGAAGTCCTATCAGTCAAGCATATTGGCTTCTTCGGGGTTATATTGACAGCCAAACTGAGGATTCAGAGAACAATGCTCAGGACATGTCTTGTTCATATCACTGGGTAAATCCAGAAACCATAGTAACCTCATTGATTAGTCCAAACTCAAAACACGCTTTATTTAGTTAGACCTTTCAGTGGCATGAAACAGAAACACAGCGTAGTGCCTAGTCTGCAAAGTGTTGCCTTCAGATATTTATCAAAACCAACTTTTATTACATCACTGAAAGCAATGGTTTTTACAGCTCAGACTGATAAGTTCATTTCAAGATCTTTTTATTCATTTGCTTTTAACTATCAGAGTCCTATCCAGACCAATCCTTTTCAATAACCGTTCTGTCTGTGACACTGATGAGGAGTGAGGAAAAATATTTAAAAAATCAGAGCCTGCATTAAGTGCCTAGCCACTTCAAATGTTTAAAACAAATTCTCTCTATTATATCCAAACTTAGTACTGTTATATCAGGAGTGTCTTTCAGCTTTAATAAACACCTCTTTTAACTCATTTAATTACATTTATATAAGTAACAGAGATAAGTAGCAAACGGAATATGGATACTAATCACAAGGCAAACTCTGTTAAGAATCCTTCCCACAAACAGATTGAAAACTTTACGTGGCCTATATACATCTTTAGTTCTGACATATATAAAGATGACAATATTTTACCCCAAAAATAATCAAATGAGAATGGAAAGAACTAAAAAAAATAAAAATCAGTAACATGATACTTGAAATTCAGAGAATTATTTTTAGAACAATGCTTGGCTGAAACTATAATCCACCTACACTGAAAGAAAGCAGTAGATAGAAAGCAGTAAATTTTCAGGAAAACAAACAGAGAGTACTTTAATATTTAATTCAACACTAAGGCCCCGGAGTTAACCCAAAGACACCCTAAGCTATTGAGGAGAATTCACAGCAGCTGAAAATGCTGGTGGTCCTGCTCTAAGCAAGCTTGTGGAAAGAGGCCTGGCCTTTGGACCTTAAGATGGGCTCAGGCATAACTGGCATGGGAGGATTGGAGAGAGGAAGGACACGTCATCGAGAGCATGAACCTCACTGCAGAAAGACACACGTGGCTGCAGGAAGACGTCATGCAGCAGGACACATTCCCTGCTCTGGTAGGGGTAATATTAAAATGAACGAGGATTTCCAGGGTAGTAGGAGATGGCCAACATGGAACAGAGGTATTTTAAATGAAAAGATAGAAAATGTTCTTACCTAGGGCTTGAATTTCCATATCACTTCAGGTTTCAACAGAAAAATTATACAGAAATTACAGAGGTCCCTGTCTTGGTTCCACAGTTTTAATATTTATCCTGGGTATTCCCTTCCCTCTGTTCTTCTCTCACCCTATCACTATTTTCCAAAACAATTTCAATAAGGCTTTAATAGGATACAGACTGATAAGTTTCTGAGATGTGTAAAGATAATTTAAAATAATAAAAGGGGAATGAGTTAAAAACATAATAATGGCAAAGCAGCAAATTACTCAAGGGGAAGAGAATATGTAAGCAACTGCAGCAGTACAATACCTTTTATTGTGTTCCTTTCGTGTAGTGGCTTTAAGATAGAAATTCTCCTTTGGGTTGATGATAACTCTGTCAGAGAAACAAAGAAACACGACAAAAATAATTTTAATTCCATGTACTGGGAAGAGGGGAATATGTTTACATAACGATAAAATTTATATAATACAGTGAAAATGCATTATCTGTAGCTCTCCTTGATTCCCCTGCCCACCAAGTCATGTGGATGCACAAGAATATGTTTCTTCAGACATCTCTCCCACCATAACCTGAGATCTTAAGAAAATCCTTCAGAACCCTAGTACAGAAATTAAGCAGCTATTCCCAGCCCCTTGGTTTCTGTCCAGGTACCACCCATAGTGCATGTCAAGTATTTGCATACTTAGAACTTCAATCCAAATATACTTCGTTTCCCATTGAATCATAAATTAAAACCCAAAAATGTTTCCTTCATAATGACGTACCACAACATTTTCAGTCATCCAGGTCTAAATACTGTGTAGTGACTCTAAAAATGTAAACTATGCCTATATAAATGTACTTCATACAGTTTGACTTTTTTTTTTTTGGTCTATCATCAGGAAATAAGAAAAATTAGGAAAGGAAGAAATTAACCTCTGAAATTCATTTGTATGATCTCAATGTTTTTCACTATCTCATTTTTGTTTGAGCTCCTGGTAGTATTCCCATTAGAACTAAGGATTTCCCAGAAATTTCTCATACAGATAATATGCAGGATGTTTATGTCTCAGATTTCCAGGATCCTTCCCTGTTTCTGAGCCCAAAAAACAGTCTGAGTAGATAGTTCCTGCACATCATCCTTGCTTTGGTTTCACTCTGTAGGAAGTTTACCCATAAAAACAGAAACTGTTGCTTCCCTTCTACTTCCAGCCTGCAACGTGGCTCCATTGTTGCATCCTGCCCTTCTTGGCTGGAAGGTGCAGAGAGGCCAAATAAATGTATCAGTGTCCTGCAGTTGAAAAAACTTTGATGCTGTAACTGGATAGATACTAAAACAAAATGATGTATTTCTGACGTAAAATGGGTTTCTTGGAATCCGAATTTCTTTTATCTTTTCGCTCATAACACAAACATGGCCACTTCCCCCATGTGGGCTAACTTTATGTATTTTATTAAAATAACTCCCATTTTTTAAAAAAGAAAATAATTTATGATTTATATTTAGTGTCACATAGTGCAACCAACAACTACTGAAATAATACTTTTTAAAATTTACTCTTCCTCCTTCCCCACCTGTATTTTCTCTTTTAGCCGTTCAAGGTCAGGAGGAGAGACAGCTGAAGGCACTTGCCTGGAGCTGGGACATGCTGGTGAAGTCCCAGATGCACTCTAGCCTTCATGTATGGCTGAGGGGTATTTAACCTTTTTCTACCATATAATCTGGGAAGAAACTGCATTTTCCTACCTCACGAGATCTCATAACAGCAATACAAAAAAGTTCACCTTACTCAAATCACCCTTAGCAGCGCAACTGCAGGTATCCTGATAGCATTTGATCCAAAATATAAATAATAATAATAATAATAATGATGATGATGATGATGATATAGTAATAAGGAATATAGTAGGGACAGTTATACCTGAAATAAATATTCCCACTCTGTTGCCAGGACTCTTTCTTCCCCTTTCTTCTTTGTGAGATTTAAAAGATAGGAGTCTTAGGAATTTAAAGTCATATTTAACGCCTATGTATTTGCTACTAAAGATATATAATCTCAAATTCTTGGCTGGACATGCAGCAATCAAAACTCTCTCTTTTGCTAGGATCCTCTCAAAAGTTTCTACATAATTTCCACTTGCAGTGAGACTGAACTCTTGATGTTAGAGTCAGTCTGGAGAGAAGTGTGATTACCTTTCATTCTTTCTCATGCTGCTTTCTTTAATGCTCCCCATAATTTACTGCTTTGAGCTCTTCTTATTCTACAGCGCATCATTTTAGCGTTAGAGCAGGTTGGCCAATAAAACATGGCCTAACATGGCAGTAAAAGCAAGTTCAGGACCATTTCCTGAACATGTTATTTTTTAACCTTGTTGCAACATTAATGTCAACATTAAGGTATAATGGTATGGCAGAAAATAAAGTTGTGAGTTTCTGAGCTTGGGTCACTTTGCTCTGACATAATCTATCCATAGCTGAATTTTAGACAGTATGGGGTTAAGCCAAGATTTTGCAAATAGTAATAATAATAAAAATAATAAACAAGTCAATAAAGATCCAATGTTTTCCCCCAAGTAATCATTACATTACACAAATCTGATTATAGGAAAACTTAGCTGAAGCTTATGAATCTTCTAAATTCCATTTACAGTCAGACAAGGTTCAATACAACCATTCTCCACTCTTTTCCATTCATTCCAAACTGTTAATAAAGGATTAGATTCTGAAAGGGAGAAAAGACCTGAAATGGCTGAAGTAAGAACATGGCATATTCAAGACCAGAGATTTCATGAGTGCTTTGCTACTAACTCTAGAATGAGGACGGCAATAAATAGATACAAAAATCATACTACTTGCCTCTTTACACAGAAAATATTTAAGGATTTTGCACAGATAAGAACAGAGGAGGCAGACAAGTCTAGGGGAAGCTGCACTGCCAATACAATATTTTCTTTTTGTGGGTAAAGCAAAGAGATGGGTGAGCAGGACTTGGGACGCAACCCCACCATGCACAGGCTACCTCCTCCTGCAGGACGGACACTATCCTGCCTTGCCTCCTGCAAACGTGATGGTCCCTGAGGTGCCTTCCAGGTTACAGGAAATCACCTGGACCAGCTATCACAGTTCGTACCAAGGGGAGAGAGCTGAAGGCGGAGGAAAAGAAATCACCAGCTTGGAGCACATGACATTTATTAAAACAGAGTCTGTACTTCATTATGAAAATGCTGCTCCATTTCAGTAATACACTTTTATCACAGATTTTAATCAAGTATCTCACTGCTCTCAGATGAGAAAGGTGGAGAAAAATCTGTAATGCCTTTTCTAATTGCTTGTTCTCTCTCACTTGTAACTAATTACCCTAGTTACACTGTAAAGGGATTGAGCATTTTTACATTCACTAACCACCAACCATTGTATTAAAAAAATAATTAGATAATTAGTCTTTAGCTTTAATAATTCATTCCAATAAATATCTTCATAAAAAAAGAAGCTAGCACAATATCAAGACACCAACACTGCAAAACACATGAGAAGATAAAGTCCCAGCAACCAATGCACCACAACCAGTGACTTCTAAAATCACACCCTAACCATCACCAGGTTCCTTTCCCACTCCAGTTAACATAATTAGTTATTAAAACCTCTTTCTATCATGGGGAGAATGTGAGTAGAGGAATGGATACAGTAGGACCAAGTCTCCATGCTGCACCATCACAAGTGACCACAACAGGGACAGTATTTTTACACAGGCAGCAGGATGGGAAGCACCACAGCAATCTGACCTACCACCCTTTTATTCCACGGACTGCTTTGGCATCATCTTCCAAGCCTGGACTGTGCTCCTCATGCTCCAACAAACCCTCCTGGATGCTTACTCAAAGCTTCTGAACATGCATCACTATTTGAAAAGCATGACAGGGTAACCAGTTGTGAGATGGTGACCTTGAAAAGGTGAAACATGAGTAAATCTATGGAATTCAGTGCACTTGACTGTCCTACAGTGTGCACAAAGCCAGCGTGCTTTGGGGTGGCAGGAGACAGCCCGACACAAAGCCACTAACGAAATGCTGTCTGTGCTCCTGAGCAGAGCCTTTGCAGCCACGCGGGGAGAGGCCCAATTAAAACAGCTGAATGTGAGGTGAGTAGCAAAGTCTAAAGTGAGACACAAATGGAAATAGAGAAGCCAGTGTGGATGGATAATCAGACTGCTTTCCAATTCAGCTGCAATGCTGCTACAAGCAGCTACTGCAAAACCTTGCCAAGGGCATGGCTGCAAAAAGCCTGTACCTTTGGCTCTCTGATGGCTGCAATGAGCTTTTTTCTGTGCTTGTGCATTTCTGACATTACAAAAGGTAATGAAGAATTGACTCACCTGACTTATTTTACAACAGAATCCCAGCAGAATCCTGCAGAATGCCAGCTACAGCCCTCTCCACACACCCAGCATACTCTCAGTGGACTAATATTTCCCTTGCTTACAGCAGTATATCACAGATGGCATAACTTCAATTAACTTCACAGTTACAGCAATGGAAAAGAGCCCAGTGGAAAAGAGCTCACTCGCTCCAAAGTTAAATTTGTCTGTCTATATTTGTTTTGTCTGTATTGACTGCAAGAAGCCCATGTCCTCCAACTGTGTATCTTCCTGGGCAGGAGATTTGTCTCTGGTCCACAGATTAATCTCCACTCGTATGCACAGAGCTGGACTCTGTGGTGTACTTTGCATCTAGTGCAATTGCATTTCTTAACCAAGAGACAAGGGCACAAGCAGAAGGAATATGAGGCTTTTTCTGAAATTCTTCCTTCCTTCATCTTATATACTCATTCACTAAATTGCTATTTTATTTCATTGAGAAATACAGGCTATTCTGACCAACCACACAGTTCTGCTTTTATACAAGCTTCCAGACAGCAACCAGGAGGTACCTCTATTAAAGAGCTCAGCGTGGGGGTGTTTGCCCTCTCTCACAGCTCACACTGAACACACAAAGCGGCCGTGGGAAGCAAGGTCTCACCGCTCCAAGATGTGATACAAACACTGCAGCCACACAACACGCGTGGTAGCGATGCTGGGCGCTCCTACTAATGCCTTCCATCAAAAGAGGCACACCACAAGCTGTTCGATATTCTAATATTTATACTCAATCATTGCTGCAAGTTAATTTAAAACATTATTTCTGTGCTAGTTAGGAGCTCTGAGTTTCCTTATGAATTCCTACTCATTCTTCATTATAATGCAAATTGGTGCATTAATATCACACAGGCCACCATTAATTAAATCAGCTGATACAAATGTGGACAAAGTTAGCACAGAGGCAGTGGCAAAATGCCTAGAAAGTTGTAGGAAACCCTCTTAACTGCTCAGTCACCAGCTCAACATGTCTACTGGGTAGATCCTCAGCCCGTTCAGAACAAATGCTTTGGGTAACAGTAGTAATTGGCAGTAAAAATATTACAACTGAGAGGGGAAACCCATGCATCACTATGCAGACTTGTCACAGGTAACAACTGTGGCTTAAAATGTCAGCACTGAAAGTGTACAATAGTCTATAAAACATCACTCAAGTCATTACATGTAAACAATGTAAATCATTTATTATGGAAATGTTGCCTGAATTAACTTTGGAAAACCAGAGACACCTATTTCCTGTGCAGCATTAATTTACTGATGAAAAAATTTCATATTAAATAAAAAATAGACCTACAAAAGTTAAGAGGTAGTGCTTCAATTTAATGTAACATGATATAAACAAGTAAAGTTTAAGCTTAATCCTTTTTACTGCAGAAAACATCACAAATTTTTGTGCACTTGATAAATCAGTGAGACCCCCAGACATTCTTGCATTTTTAATATAGGACTGGGATTTTCTCCTAAAGAAACAGAAGGGTTAGGCTAGAACTGCAATTTCTTGGCAGCACAAGCTAAACGACAAGTACTCCCAAGATTTGTTTTCTATCAGGTCATATAGATTAGCAGCTGTACACAGCTGAGAGATTTGCAAAATTTACAAAGGAGTCATAGAATCCAGATTTAGAAATGTTTAAAGTTAATATATAATAATCTTCCTATGAAGATTCTGCTGAAGACAGATAGTACTACCATCCAAGTATTTCTGAGTACAAACATAGACATCCAGGAAATTAAAAATAAATAGGTAACACACAGAATCCAGTAACAACCATGCACATCGTATATGTGTGTGACATATACTACACACATTATATAATAAATAAAATTTGGTGTCGGCAACGTGGTTTCTCAGGAATTTATTTAGCGAAAAAGTGTAGCTAAATATCTTTTATACAGAAAAAATGTAACCTAATATGCATAAGAATTCATCAAACTGAATTAAACTAAAATGCAACAATTAATCACCTTTTATGCAAATTTTGAAAAGGAATTTTATTACCTAACATTCTAATATGGCATTTCATTTAATTTAGCTGATGAATTCCCCAATTTTGCTTCCCAGGATGCTAAGTATATCCCTACCGAAGATGATAGCTTTTCAGAAGGAAACTGAAGTCCCCTTACATATGTATGCACAAGATCAATTTATGCATTTTAAATGGAGGGTAGAAGTGCCCTTTCAGAAAATTCCTAAATAAATTTTATCTCGGGGAAGAGAAAGGAAAATCAAAGAAAAGAGCACACGTCAAAGACTCGCTCTGGTGGCAGGGCACTCACAGCAGCAGGCACCCCGGCTGCAGCTGGCTACATTCTCCAGGGGAGAAACTGCTCTCAGCGAAAGCCAGACTTCACTTCTGTGACTATTTCCATGACTCTTTAGCCTGGATAGAAATGGCAATGTTAGGCCTGTAACTGCTACTTAATGAACATCAATAGCTTCTCAACAGGCTCCTGTGTCTTGTTCCTAGAAGTTGTGTGTGGGAACAGATACCCAAAGACCAAACGGTGTCCGTGTTCCGCAGCTCCGAGGGCCGTGGGAAGGTTTGGGGGTTTTACCTGACTCGCTGCCAGGGTCATAGACCGCAGCTGGCGCCAGAGGCACCGGCGTCCCCAAATGCCTGGGACTGGAGGGCGAGGGCTGGTCCAGCGCGCGGGGCGAGCCCAGGGCCAAGGGGCAGGTCAAGAACTCGTGCTCGCTCCTAGGAGGGCTGCGAGGAGACTGAGCTCTGGGTTCCTGCTTTGGCAGAGCAAAACAAATCCAGATTTTTTTTTTTTTTTTAATCTGGGTGGAATCACCCATCTGTCAACATTTTTTTTTAAATGAACACGATCACCATGTACATATTTTAATAACTAACAACTCCCAAACAAATATTTATGTTTTGCAAGGACTGCCAGTGAAAAATCTCTGCCTCTTTCATATCCCTTCACTAAAGCATGTCACTCTCAAGGCAGGATTTGTCAGTAACAGTCAATTGGTGAGATTAATTTACTGTTAGGTAAAACCCGATTTAATTTCTTTTCTAACAGTTCATATTTTTTGTTTTTATGCAGGATTATATTGCACAAACCAGCTTGTTCAGCTCCAAGTGCAGGCTTAGCACTAAAGTAATAAGCTTTCAGGATAATAATTATTTTGGATTCCAAAAAAAAGTGCTTTGTAGAAAAACTATTTTCTAAATAAAACAGCAGGTTCTAGTTAC
>VZSV01000122.1:1142073-1189222 GCA_013398735.1 Nothocercus julius | reverse complement strand
GATACAAATACCATTAAAACAGTTTAAAAAATAACAATTAAAGATGTTCAGTTCAGTCATCCCCTACCATAAAGTCATGAAAAGCCAAATGATCTTTGCTTAATGGCTGCATTCAACACTTGACTGAAGAAGGAAAAACGCAAGACACTCCAGCTGTGAATTTAGCCAAAGGTTTGTATTTAAATTTCTGTAGGCAACCTATTCAATTCTCTGTCATATTTAATTGAAGTGTAGATGAAAAGAACTCAGAAAGTAAGCCTTCCCATTTGGCCCCTATTTGAAAATGGTTTTGATGAAGAGGAGAAAGGTCTTGCCTAAAGGAAAAGTGAAGTTTAATATGTGTATGTCATGGCTACCAGGTTTTTAAACTAATTTACTGTATAGTTAAATTATAAAAAGTGTCTTCAAATACCTCCTTCAGCATAGACTTTCCAAGGCAACCTGGATTATTCAGACATAGTCTCTAAAAGGATCTTTGTTGACTATTTAACTTCACAAAGGAAAACTGCAATTTCCAATTAATACCTTACTGTATTCATACAACACAGATTAGCTACTCTAAACCGGCACAATGCTGTAACAATTTCATTATGATGACAATAACCAGAAGGGCTCTGCAGCCAACGCTGTCAGCTGTTCCTGTGTTTATCTGGCATCCTTGGAGAATGCTAATGATGCCTCCTGCCAGTGGCCAACAGCTCCCGGCTTCGCAGTGAAGCTGGCAAGGTCTCAGCTGGGAACACAGACAGCTACCAGGTATTTTGTCAAGCTAGATAATTTCTTACTTGAATTATGTACTTAAAAAAAAAAAAAAAAATCCAGTTCTTTCTGAGCATGCTCACTGCACCCAAATGGAAGACAAAAAACATCTCGAAAAGAACCTTAACAGCATTATATGGTGAAGAAAATTAGGACAACCTGCCTTAGATTAAGTAGTATTATTTTCTCTATGAATTAGCATTTGTGCTGAATACTCTTGCCAGTGTATACTGTCACTTATAACACAGTAAATAGAATTACTATTATAATAGTATCTCACCTCTGCAATTGCCATAAGACCTTTTATGAGCTAGATCACCATTATATTCTTAAAAGGTTAAAGGAAAGGAATGTAAAATACAAGTAGGGTCTGAGAAATCAAATAGAGAATGACAGCTTGCAGAAGGTCAGAGCCATGAGTAGGAGACCAATCTTCTGAATCACAACCCAAGCCTTGACACACAAGCGATGCCGCCCTCTCTTACAAAAGGACAACTTTGTGAGGTCTTAGCTTCATTGCCGGTTCTTACAGTTAATACACATAAAGAAGCACTTTTGAGCAAGAGCATGGAAAAAAGCTTGAAACATCTGGAGCCCTTTGAGCAAAGCCGCAGAATACGCAGCATCTGCCCGGAGCCTGGGACACGGTGCACGCTCCAGAAGCCTAAGCAAGGGGACGCAGGTATTGGCATAGCTAAACTAAAGGAGCATTCCCATGCAGGGTGATCAGAAGTGTCACATAAACATGCCAGCTTCCAAAGGACAAATTCACGCCAACAAACTACATACAAATAGCTAGGATATTAAAAGGCATGGACAATTACATGACGGCTACTTTCAGATGTTCTGTCATTTTTTTAATAGAAGTATTGAAGTATATGTTTCCATCTTTCTCT
Source organism: Nothocercus julius (assembly GCA_013398735.1). Taxonomy (NCBI): domain Eukaryota; kingdom Metazoa; phylum Chordata; class Aves; order Tinamiformes; family Tinamidae; genus Nothocercus; species Nothocercus julius. The sequence continues at coordinate 1,187,567 of VZSV01000122.1, read as the reverse complement.
GTTGAAAAGTAATTTAATAAGTCCTGTTTATTAATGATGACCTGAAGGGAGAAGTTCACAAGTAGTGAGGAAAAAGAAAAAAAAAAGAAAAAAGAAAAGAAAAAGCTGAATCTCTACCATAAGCTTGTCATGCACATGGAACAGTGTTACGTTAGCACAGATTAAGCTCACTAATATAAATTGCTTTTACAAAACGAGGTGAAAATTAAAGGCGAAGTAGCATAGCAATCTAAAATAAAAAACAATTGCTATAGAAATATATAAATAGCATCCAAACAATCTGCACGGTGAATGTAAAAGAGATGGCTATGATGAATTCCAAAGGCAAAAATAAATCAATCACGCACAACTGCTATAGATGAGAGCTCATCAACCCTTCCTGGCAAACCCAGAGTTCACACACAAAGCAAAGGTAGCTTAGAGAAGAAGAACATATTAAAAGTATTTGTATCCCAAGTCCCAAAACTCTTATAAGCATTATGCTTCATTTTAATACACCCAGATTGCTGGGCAGTCATATTACTGAGGCTATTTAAAGATATGCAAATATATTCAAGCACTTGGCTTCAGTTTCTTCAATTCCTAGGATAAACAAGAGCAATTAAAATGTGCAATATTAACTTCCACAAAAGAAGATTATGTAAGCACCTACGATTTTACTTTAATTGAAACACTCTAAATACATACATTTTAGGTGGCCCTGTTTGAGCAGGGGGGTTGCACTAGATCTCTAGAGGTCTCTTCCAACTTCAACTATTCTGTGATTCTGTGAAATATTTGGGAGGATGGAATAACTAACCAGGAAAATATGCTAGGGTTCTGAGAGAGTAAAACAAGCAAGTATTTAAAAAAAAAAAAAAAAAAAAAAAAAAAAAAAAGAAAGAAAGAAAGAAAAACATTACTTCCTTCTTTTTAAACCACACAGACCCAGATACTGGAAAACTGGCAATTAAACTGATTAATCTAGTTCACTGATAGCTTGATCTCAGAGTCCCAAATACTGCATTTTGCTAATACTGGAGGTGCAAACAAGAGATAAATATTTCTATGAAAGGCCAGCTAATCCACTAAATACCAAGCTGAGAGTACAGAAGAATACAGCACATACTGGAACCCTAACAATGAAACATGCTGATACCAAATAATTTTGTGAGTGGGAAGAACATGGAAAAATTGGCAAGGAAAAGAGCTCGAGAGCACCACATTTCCACTCTACAACAGCAGCTGTGGTGCCAAGTGTAAGCTGGCAAAATGAGCATGTGCCAAAATGCATGGAACTAAAATTGGAAAAGCATCAATAAATGCACAAATCGTATTTATCCCTCTCAGTGAGTGTATATCACGTGACCACTTTGATAACTTGCTTAGATAGACATAAAAAGGTATGAAGCAGCAACGGAGAACCAAGATGAACATTTTTGAAACCAAGTTCAGTGATTGCAGAGAACTTTGCTTCTGCCAGAAAAGGAGAAAAACAAGCAGAAAAAAAAAGAATTTAAATGATAGCAGAAGGAAAAGGGAAATACAGGTCAACACTGAAGAAAACACAGTCTGTCCTACAAAACTACCACTTTGTCAGGAAAGGGAATCGGTAGCTCCTGTAAGAGAAATCAACGGGTAAAAAAATTCAGAAATACTGTAACAATTCAGAAATACTTACACTACGTTCAACACTACAGTTCCTGCCATTGCTTGTGTTGCTTTTAGGATTATTAAACAAACCTGGCAATATTAGTATGTGGAACTATACCTGAACTTACACTAGTTTAAAAATTTCTATATGTATCAGCACACCATTGATATACCTGCTGCATCACTTGTCAGTGCCATATATACCTTCTTGTTTTCTTCCCCCCAAACAAGGAGAAATAAAATGAGAACAAAAGAGGCCAGAAAAGCTCACAATGGCATTAAGTTGTGCTTGAAGCTGTGGACACACCACGCTGCACTCTTGATCTCTCTGATCTCAGATATGGGTGAAATATTCAGGCTTAAAACAACCTTTTTGTCAAAGTGCATTGCTTGCTACAGTTCAAATTCAGTCCTCATTCAAGGAATGGAGAAGGCAGAACGGAGAGTGACATGAGTGTCCGCAATGTGGAAACAGAGCTGGCAGATCTGAGTTTAGCTCTGTCAGCCCTGACAGTGTCCTTACAACAGGCATCAGGTGTGATAAAACTGATGAATAGGTCTAACTGTCAAAAATACAGAGGCAAAAACTCTACCACACAAGTCTGATTTGCATCTTCAATATTGATAACTTTCAGATTTAAGAGACAGCATGCAGCTGCGCCTCCGGTCCTTCCATCTGAGCGAGCGCCTTCTAACGGGAGCCGGGAAGCGAGCGCGAGTTCGGCGGAGAGCCACGGCCGTGGGGCGCCGCGGGGCAGCAGCCGCCCGCGAGCCCCCGAAAGAATCGGACTTGAAATATCTAAATTTTACAGGATATTTATTGGAAAGAGAAAACATTTTTCACGCCTGTATCTTGCAAGTCAGCGGGATGTTTTGATTTTGATTTCCAGTCACAGCAGTGACACAGGCTGTAAGGCTTCTCAAATTTAAAGCCATACAGAAATAAAATAGATCCTTATGAATACAGCATCAGATATGACACTCTTTTAGCCTTGCAAAATTGCACAAAATCTATTTGTCTGCAACTTGCTAGAATGACCGGTTGTAACAAAAAAAACAGATAACACTTCACCTGCTATCAAAAAAAAGTAATCACCCATGGGCTGAAAGAATTTTGCAAAGCTGCTGTATCCTAGCTGCCCATGTAATGTTAATACATCTTTCCTATACAACCAAACACACTCCTGGTCCTATCAGTCCATCCTATCAGTCTCCTGTTCCTGAAACTTTGTTATGTATTCAGAGGTCATCCAGACGCTAGGGGAAGTAAATATCCCTTCCACTGGAACTCTGCTATTAGCATCCTCTCCTTCGGGGTCCCCACAGAGCTCTCGCAACCGTCCAAGCTTTGGTAAATCTCAGGACAGGTTCCTGTAATTGCACAACCTCATCATTACGAGACCAAACAGTCTCTCGCTAACCCTCACAGCTCTCCGTGCAGGCACGGGAAGCGTGGTTGTCTAAGAGCTAGGTAAATTTTGCTGTAGCTCTTAATTGCAAGAAATCACCAAAAGCACGAAGGCTTAAATCAATATGTATAAAAACCCACATTTGATGGGATGAAAAATCTAAGGCCAAAATGAATCTTATCCTAATATTACTCTACCATGTTCACTGCCGTTAGGACCTTCTAATTGTAATAATCTCGCTGGTTGAAGTCCCAGTCTCACAATCTTTTCATGAAACATTGTTTAAGAATATGAACTGAGCTTTCATTAAGTTATATGAGATACATGATTTTGAGGGACATATTTTAATTGTATGTGTGTCAATCACAAATCCCATCCAATTGTCATGGAAACACGCAGTCATTCCAATCAAGAGTCAAATGATTAACTTGGCTGCTGTAACAAAGTTTTATAGGAGCAATTTACTGAAACTGTCTGGTTTGCATATATTAAACTGAATGGAATCAAAGTAATGGCAATGCTGCTGGACACAGTGCTCTGCCAAGACTTTAAATGGACTTAATACTTAGATTTCCTATAGAGAACATGCATTATTCTGATCGCATTTAATCTTGCTGGATATTAGAGGGTATATTTGGATTCTGTAAAACTCCCATGTTTTTGTCTTTCTCTTCCAAGCATAAAGTCTGCCCTCAAACCTGAGGTGTTCTGTAGGTAACTGAGAATTTGAGACATAAACAAGGCATATAAGAGTTGATATATTACTTCTATAAGGATCAGTGATACTTACTTGTAAAAGCAATTAATGTGATATCCTTAAATCTTTGACAACTGATTTACAAAGCAGTCACATTAGTTGGTTTCCTGAGCTGGAAAATCAACTGTGACTCAACTAATGTGACTGTTTGGTTAAGACTAATCAAGTCCTCTAAGGTAACACAGAAAGCCAAGGAACCCAAAGACTCATAGGATTCCAGTAAGCTTCCTCATACACGTTCTTTGATGGTTCTACTTCCTCCTTTCTTTTTATATAGGTCTTTCATTTTTTAAAATCACTGCCATGAACTCTGGCCATTATTCTCTTCTTACAAATATGCAAGTATGGGATATATCTATCGTTTTGCTATGGACGTTTTCATCGGGTTATCCTTTTTTTTCATTACTATCATGAATAAATGACTGTAAGAGCAAATGCTAGTTAGGAACAAACAAGAAACACTAGTGAGCAGGCGCAGCTCAGGAAGCCGTGCTCCTCGCTTGCACATGTTGGCCATGCAGTGCGGTCAGCGAAGCTGGCGCGGTCCTTGTTTCGTATGGACTGCACAGAGCCTGAGCACGCGTCTGCATTTGTTGCAACACAACACGCACTGCTCAGCACCTGCAAATCCTAAACAAATGGTTAAGCCCCTGAAAAGGGGCATTTGTCTGCTACCAAAAGCCAACCCTTTTAATGAGCAGCAGCTATTGATGGTTTTCAAAGTAATTCAAAGTACAAATGTCAGAAATGAGAACGCTTTAAAACCTTGAATGACAAGATCATGCAAAAAGAGATTATTCAGACTGATGTTGAATGCAAGCTCATTTTCAGGAGCTGGCTGCTGTAATGAGTAAATACATTTTTACATTTAATTATATACATGTACATAACCTGGATACCACAAACATAGAATTCACGGATTTTTCTGTAAATCTTCATTTCTCGACTACGCTTAAGTCCTTGCTCGTGCAAAAAGAGCAGATAAAGTAATCTTGCTGCATTCTACCCTGACTATTTGGAAACAAAATGAACTTGCTAAGTTCTTGGGCACAGCCCCCTTCACAAGCTGCACAGGCAGCCGTCAGCAACACAGACTCGGAAGAAAGTCTTAAATACCAAGGAAAACTCGAAATACTGCCCAATGTTGCAAAAATAGGTATGCTGAATATATGAAAAGCAGAAGAAACTTTCTAATTCCATTCATCACTAAGAACTTAATGAAATGCAACTATTAACATTATAATACAAATATTTTACATTTATAGAGCTTTTTCAATCAGGAACTTTTAAGATGTTTCATAAGAGGAATTTGTCATCAGAAGTTGCTACAGGATACACAATCTAAAGGGTCCAGGGTAAAATCTTAGCAAAAGCTGTGATTAGCAATGATTTTTGACTTCCATACCCATGTTCCTATTCTTTGATCATCATGCTGACTCCTAAGAATGTCACTGAAAGAAAAAAATGAAAAATTTCCATTAAAATTCCAACCTGGGGATAATAGATATTTTTACATGCATTTATGATTTCCTGCACACATAAATGGGTGTGTGTGCAAACATCTCAGAAGTCATTTTCAGACCCTCTTTGAAAATTTAGCCACTGTAGTTCTGGTTAACTGTAGTTTTTATGCCTGTGAACACCAGCAGATTGGAGCAGTCACTGCTGTATGAACCACCTGATCAATGAAACAGAATAGGGTGATCCTACTTCTCTTTCCAGTGACTATGTTTATCTAACATACAGGCTGACACACTTTAATGAGTATGTTTCAAATTACAGTGTTCCTGCTAAAATCTTAAGGTATTTTAGGAGAGGAACACATTGATTTTTCATGCACTTTCTGCGTATCTTGCAATTCAGTTGCTTTACTTAAATGCATATAATATGCTTTCTGATTTAACTTCACAATTTTCAAATAACAGAAATGAGAAACAGAATAACAACAGATCACATCATCTGATTCTGTTATAAAATTACACTTTTAAAACCGTCTGTTAAAAGGTAGACTTTAGAAACCATATTAGCTGAATCTGGAAACTTGAGAATAAACTCATGAACGTTTTGTTTGCTGGAAAAATGTACAACAGCAACATAAGAAGATCAAATACTCTATCCAGTAGAGAAACAAGCGTGGTTTGAGCAGAGGGGAAGGAGGGGTTTAGGAGGGCAGTTCTGGTCTGAAATTTGACCATTTAAAAGAGCAAAACAGCAGCTTTTTTCTCATTGGTTTTCTGTTGCAGAAAGTGGTAAAGTGACTTTGGATTTATCCTTCCCCCACAAAAACACCGAGCCTAGAGGGATATTTTGTTTTGTTTTTAAGATCATCTTCTCATTGTTGAGGTGTAAGCTCGTAGGACAACCTGAGCAGCAAAGAGCTTGCAAAGAGAAACTCAAGCCTGATTTTGGAATATACTGTACTTTCAGTAAGATAAACAGGAACAGGCCATACGGTCCTACATTATAATATGTTGTAAAAAAAGTAAAAGAATAAATAAAAAGGTAGTTTCAGATTACGAGCTAAAAGAGCTCTAGTCTTTGTGGTATTTTGCACTTCAAATGAGTCTTCTAAAGCTGTCTGTTTTACCTGCAACCAACTTCTGTTAACTTGCCCTGGAAGTCCTCCAGGACAAAAAAAGAAACTGCGTACACTGCAATCTTCAGCATCACCTGGAAATTTCATAAGAGAAACACAGCTCTCTCACATATCCTGGATTCGTGCACAGCTCACAATGGAAGAAACCAATCTAAGGCACTGTCTCTATAATGAGTTAAATGACTCCTCCTGCTTCTATAAATACAGAACCACCAAGTTTAATTAAGATAAGAGAGATTAGGTTTGGATCTTAACTCTTCTCTATCCTTCACATAGCTTCAAAATCTTGAGCAGTAGGGTATATAAAACCTACTCTATAAAACTTAAATGCAATACTGGTCTGTGACTGGGCATCAGAGGTGCTGCTGGTGGTGATGGAGAGGGGAAGCATACAGCTCAGCTGGCAACACTTGCTGCAACCAGTTATTTTCACACATTGAATCATCTGTTTTTCCAACATATATAATATATAATAACGACTGACAGTGTCCAAGATAGAGTGGTTCAAGCTGGGTAATGTTTGGAAGGCAAAAATTTCTCCATTTTTGCTCCTTGATTAAAATGGAGTTTGCTAAGTGCTTATTTTAACCATCTCTAAAATTAGTATTGTTTGGCTATTTAATGCAACAGTCCCTGAAAAGTCTTGCTTGACAGTGCTTTGAAGATATAAAATACCATGTAATATTTAATCATTAGAATCAGCTTGTAGTGAAGAAGCTACTGCTAGAGAAACAGGCACCGAATGCCTAAAGCAGAATTTAACTTGTTTGGACTGTTTACTAGAGAGATTTAATTGACACACCAGCAGGTTATTTTGCTGAACTTGCTGCCTGTACTCGGGCTCTGCTAACAGATGAATCAATGATGCTCAAATCTTGTTACCTGCCTCTGTGGCTTCAAAACATCTGACTGTGCAAATTATTATTTTATCCCTTATAACTTGGTAGTCTAGCTGTGTTATGAATAATATCGTCATAGGGAGATATTATCTCCTCTTTGAGCAATTCTGTGCAGCTTGTAATTAAGAATTATTTATCAATATCTCCGTATCTGTCAAGCCATTAACCCCACACAACATAAATGGAATCAGCTGCTGGGAACCCAGTTAGGACAGGGGATAATGAAGACAAACTCTTGCAGCTCATCTTAAGGTCTCCCTTTCACGAGGGTTACTTCACACTTAGCAGGCAAGCGAATGCCCACCCTTAAGAGAACAGCTACCTCCAAAATAGTCCAGATGTCAAGCTTGGGTTTGGGCTAATGCCCAACGCTGCTGCAGCTCCGGCATTGCCCTGGTGCAGGGCCAGGGGCAGGACCTGAGGGACAGGGTGCCCACTCTGGGTGACAGGTGCCCTCTTCTGGCAGAGCCAAGCAATAGTCCAAGGATTAGATATAGTCAAGTTAAACAGATCCAAGGATGGCTGGGGCCTCTTTGGGTGAGGGAAAAGAGCCCACCAAGCCCTCCTTCTAGGAATATCGCATGCAAATATAGCACGTTTGTTACTGCTTTTCTATTAAAAACTGATGTATGATGAACTGGTGCTGATATTCTGGCAAATACACCCAGCACATACATCAAGTAACCCATCATTTTTCTCAAAGATCAGGCTTTCTGGAGCACATAAAATCATAGCACAGCTAGGAGACATGGGTTTTACTGAAAAAGTGTTCATTGAAGGACTTGGGAAGAAAAACAAAGAAGCCACAGAATATTAAGCCTTGTCTTGGTTTCAATATTTTTAACTAAAAACTGGCATTTTTCCATGTTTTTCATATACCTCTCTTGCCAAAGAAGCAAAGCAATATTTTCTCTTATTTAATTCAGTACCCATGCAGCTATACTGAGTGACTCTCCATAAAATGCAAACTACTCTCTTTTCTCTGTAAAATTCTGCTACTCTTGAGCAGATAGAAAAGCAAAAGCAGGTTAGGACAGTAGAGCTACTGTTTAATATTAAATATTTTGCAAGTTTATAGATTAGTGCCTTGAAGCTGGTTCCAATCAGCAGCCCAGTAAAACCGAGTGGAGCTGCTTTGAATCTACCATCCTTTAAGAGATGACTTAAAGTGTCAGCAAAATTTGTATTCTGCCTTTTAACCTTCTAATTACAGCAGGGTTAGAATAACTGCCTCAAAAATATTTTATGTAATTTTATTGATCTTAGCAGTTTTCATGCTATCACTACTTCCTTCAGCATTCAGGTGATTTTTCCAACAGAATTTTTACAGAACAGTGAACAGAGCAATTAAAAAAAAAAAAAAAACTCAAAAAAGAAAGTTTTGAATTCATTAGCAAATTACATTTGATGCATGAAACCTGTGGCCTAGGTACCTCACCAAAACTGGCTTAGCTTGAATTCTAAATATTAAAAAACAGTTTTTGACTATGGAAGAAAAATAGACAAACACTAAGAAAGGATACAGGTAAATCAGTGCTACCTGATAGATATTAAGCATCCCTTTCCTAGTAAGAAAGGCCTGAGGCAAAGAGATGAAAATTGGAAATTCAAGGGCTTGTGGAAATATTAGACTTTGAAACAATAACATGAAGACACCTCATAGAGGAAAAAGGGAATGAAAGGCCTCATATAAAGGACAGTGGTCTTTGTGTTTCCATTGGATGATACCGTTGGATCAAATGCTTTTCTGTGCCCAGAGCAGGGTAAGTGAAGTTTAATCTAATAATAATGAAGCCTCGGGACCGAGAGCTGCTCTGACGTTTGAATCGGGAGTGAGACTCCAGTAGAATCACCTCTGCGTGGACTAACCAGGAAGGAGTAGCTTTGAGGTTGGAAAGATTTCTCTGAAGATTAATGTGGAGATTTTTAGCAAAGAGATACAAGGAAAGATTTTTAAAGATCTCTGTAAGTGAAAAGTACAATGGAAATGGACAAAAGAGGAAACATGATGCCAGGCACAGCAGGAAAAGCTATCCATTTCTCTACAGGCTGGACCTCTCTGCAGTATTTTAAGACTATATTTCCACTTTCAGATGTAGGATCTGTAAATAGGAATGATTTTTACCATATTACAATTCCTCAGTAGTTCCTATAGAATTCCAAATCTTGTATAAGTTATCTTACTTCCCCTTTCCTGCATTCTCTCTGTGTTTTCCCGAGGTCACTGATCATGTTCAGTATACTTCCCCCACAGGGAATTACAACAAGCAAACATCAACAGGGAATGAATCCATTCCCACCGAGGGATGCATTGCTCAAGATCACTAGGGCAAGGACAGGCAGGTGGGGGATGCCGGAATGCTGCTCACTTGACAAACTACAAGCACTGCTGTGAACAGATGGTAAAATTTCATTACAGGGTGCCGTTGCTGTTTCCAGCCAGCACATCCTGTCCATGTCCCTTTTGATCCCTGTTTCTACTTCTTCTAATTGAAGACCAGAACTAACCCTTCTGGCAGTATGACGGCCCCTTTAGATTCTAGCACGGAGGAGACTCCTCGTTTCAAAGCCATTTTAAGGGTCTGTGTCACCCAGCTCCTTTCACCAAAGCAGATAAGGATTGCAATCCTCATTCCCAGATTACATCCTATAAAAAAAATTAAAATGGCAAAATGTTCCTCGCTCATCTGTTCCTCACTGGGGCAGAGCTCCACAGCCTGAGTGCTCAGAGCCGGCAGCTTGGCACACTTCAACCTGAAACAAGCTAAGTATCAATTGCTTTGATCCATAGCCCCAGGAGAGCAAGTCTATCATAGAAGCCTCAGATTAAATTAAATTGCCGTTCAGGGCTGTCTATAGGACATGCCTAACATCAAAAAAATACATAAAAAAAGAGTATGCAGTAGATTGTGTCTTTGCTTCCACTAGGCAAAAGAGCATAAAATTCCATCTTCATAATGGTTACAGATCCAGAATCTCCCTTGCTACATCCAGGCTTTAAATCTAGGATTCTTCCCACATGTTAAACGTGTCAGACATGGAGAACTACTGAGTTAGTACAACACTATATCCAGCACCCAAGGAGTACCAGATTTATGAAGTCTTTATAACTGGACTAACGAACTATCTTTGGCATCTGTCTGGGAGGTACAGCATAAGTCAAGGTCATCAGTTCAAACTATGCTTATAAATAGATTCTACAGATGCATTTCTTAGTAGATGGAAAATAGTCTAAAATATTTGAGAACTTTGCATCTTTTAGGTAATGCACGTATATAAATACAGAACATCCACATAACAGATGCAGTCTGGTATATTTTAAACTACACACCAGAATTCAGTTTGTATTTTGTGCTGTTATCAAGATGGCCATTAGATTTAGCTGCCAATTGACAAACAGTGCCCAACTTTCATTTCTGTGTTAAGCTAGAAGTTTACGTGCCAAACAGATCAGAAAGCAAACTGCTATGAACCACGGTCTGACAAAATGCAGCGCAGCCCAATCTTCCCATCAGCAGATCTGCTTGGGATAGACTGTGGGTCATTCACGCCACAGATATCCAGCTTTCTGCCGCTTAGGCAGGTCTCTACATCACAGCAATAAATTCACTTCCCCAAACCAAATTGTCTCATATATTCCAGTCATTCAATATTGTAATCATATTTCTGTGGCTTAGGTTGTGGCAACATAGAATGAAGTATGCAGGAAGAGAAGGCTATTAGCCTTGGGTAAAGCTCCCTTTGACACTGAAATCTTTTTGTTATCAATAATGGAGCTAGAAGTAAAGGATGGCTACTGATGAATTAGTCATAGAATAAAAAGTTAATCATTTGTTGATGTCATTTACTCTGTCAGTCCCAAATGATTCAGAAGCTTCTATTTTTGCTCTTCACACAAGCAGTTCCCTACTGTGAACAAGTCAACAACGAATTTTCAGCAGATCCAGTTTTCTCTCTCAGGCAGCAAGGTCCAGTGGGCATTTGAGCTTTAGAGCAAAAAAAGCCAAAGCTCATCTTCTAGACAGAAAGAATCACCAGCTATTTACGGTTTATAATTCCTCTCCACAGATAATAAATCAGAATACATATCTCAATGCATCAGCTGAACTCTGATTACAGAGGTAACCTGAATATTAGCAGCTTACACATTGAACAGCATTCTGTTCCAAACTCTGTCTACATAAGGCTAAATGAAGTATCCAATGGATAGATGTCATTTTAGATTCCTTTGCCTCTCTTAATATGTGTATTGAGAACTGTGGTCAAAATTATATAAACTACAAATAAAGAAAAAAAAAAAAGGCAGTTTTTGCAGTCACACAGAATGTCATCAGTCAGCTCACATCCTTCAAACCATAATCTATGGTTCAGACACCCTAAATCTGCAGCGTCCCTAAAATACGTATTTTATGAGTATGTGTGAGAAACATTCATATTCTTGGATACTTATTTTTCTATAAAACAGGAGAGTGGAATGACTCTCCCGAGAGTCATAAACGGATTTTGATTTCATTCAGGAAAACGTACATCTTTCTGAAAGTTCTCCTGCCTCAACCTGTTCTTTGCTGCTGCAACAACAACATGATTCACAGCTTTGTGCATAAAGTGTGCACCATTACAAAAAAAAAAGAAAAAAAAAGGTTTTCTAAGAACGATTTGCAATCTTAAGTTTAAGTAAATTACACTAAACAGTTGCATTTCATACTGCTTTCTTAAGGGTTCCATTAAAGAGATTTTATTTCACTCTGTGCATTATAGGCTTATGCATAATGCCAGTTTCATAAGCCCTGACTCAAAGAGAAGAGCTGCTACCAGTCAAAGAAATCAGCGCTGCCCATGCTGTGGGAGATGTGCCAAAAACAATGCGAGCTCCATGGCAGAGCCCATTAGGAATAAGAGAAATTCTTTACACTGTGCTGAATACAGCGACTAATCCACCTCTTTGGAGGAAGTATACAGGTAGGGGACAACCAAGCATTAGCTCAAGACTCCTCCACTTCTGTGTTTCTGAGTAAATTCAAGGAAACATCAGTTTGATCTCCTTTTCTCTCGTTTTTGATGTCGTGTTAACTGAAACTCAGCATTATGTCTTCACCAGGACAAATCTGCTGCACAATACTGGAAAACCTCTCCAGCAGCGCTCAGGATGTAAGCAGTGAGGGCACTAAGTCAGGCGGCTGCTGTTATCATCAATCAAGCACAAAGGCTCAGCTATTTTGCAGCCTGAATTCTTCATCTGATTAGTCATTCGGGCCAACTGGCTTCCAGTGCTGCTTCCCAACTCCCATTACAAAACTCCTTCATTTGCAGTATTAAAAGACCCAACTGGTAAGGTCAACGTTGCATGAAAAAAAGCAAAAGAAGAGAAAGAAGAGGAAGCCAAGAAAGCAGAGGAAAGAGAAGACACAACCCCCTTATCCCACAGGCCTTGGTGTGAAATAGAAGTGAGTGAAAATTTGCAAAATCAACTGAAAAATAGATAAAGCAACAAAAGGCCACCTAGACAAACACCAGAAAGCTATTTTAAGATGTATAGTGAATTAAATATGCAAAGAAATGAAGTACAGCAAGAAAACAATTTTTATCAACAGAATTAGTATTTCTCTTCTGGGTTTTCACGTAACTGAGAAAGGTGCTTTGGGAGAGGATCATCAGCAATATAGCTGGTTTGAACTTTCTTTTAGCTATGTGCAGGGAGGTTTTCTATTTCAAAAGCCCTCCTAAAAAAAAAAAAGAAATGAACCCCTTAAAGGTTGTTCTTCACCATATCGTGTTCTGTACTGTTCCCTACAGAGAATTTGTGTGAAAGTTGGTCTCCCTTGACTTTGCAGAAAAACTACTACTCAGCATTTTTTTTGCCATCCAAGATGAGAAAAAATACCTTGTTCCAGAATCCTATTTTTGGACTACAGTCTATTTCTCTCTTCTCCCTTATACCAATACACATTTCTGCATGCCGGGTGTTCAGCAAAGCATTAACTCCAGGGACTTGACAAGAAGCTATTATACATTAGCCTAGAATCACTCCTCTTCCTGCCTCCTGACCTACCCAAACCTATTTCATGTGCTCATACAGTTTCTACCCAGTTTTTCTACTGAATGACACACTGTCTTTGAATGTAATGTACAGTCTGATCATATTGGAGCTAACCACCTAATGTATCTAGGATGAGCACTTAACATCATAACCTACATTACAGCACACAGGGACTCAAATCAGACATTTACCCAGAAGAGTCTCCTTGTGATAAATGTCTCTCATCTTATACCCTTGCCAAGCACTTTTGGGGGATTTAGAACTTACAAGCAGAGCTACCACTCGGGAGATCTCTTTCATTTTCCTCTTTTCCAGCACTCAGCAGATCACCGTTCTCCTTTTTCGCACACCCTGGAAATTCTACTTACTCCTCCACAAACCACTGTATTCTAAGCATTTCTCAAAGTGCTTTTCTCTCCAATGCATCATATTCAGAGCCAGATATTACACATTGTCCAAGTCTCTCTCCTGTTTGGAATATTGCAGTCTCACCATACCTGCTGGTTTCAATATTCAGAAGTTAAAGCACTGCTGAGCTGGCATCCAGTGGGATTTCAGAGCAAACGTAAAGAGGAACTACTTAGAAAAAAAGGTGGCAATGATAGGAGTCCTGCAGCCATAAAATGCTCAAATTGCAAACCCTCTCCCATCAAGTGTTAGGGATGTGTGAGACAAGAGAACAACACAGATGCAGTTGCCCTTCAACGCTGGTCAGAAAATGAGTGTGCTCAGAACTGACCGCAGTATATGAAAAACTAATAAATAAAAACAAAACCAACCACAATCATGATTAATAGGAAAGGCAAATAAAATCACATGCTCGGTACATGGGTATTTTGAAGTAACTACTCTGCTGTCTTCTATCATATGTCAATATAAATAAAGACAACTGCGGAAAGAAATAAGAATATTTTGTACTTTATATTCTTTATGACAGGAGCTAGTTTTTTCCAGTTTAAGTACACATCCACAGAGAACTAAGCACAACTGTCATCACAGCTAGGTTCTCCTCAGCTGAGCTCCCTTGGGAAAGCACTGACTTAATTTCCCTCGTTTGCACCACATCAGCACAGCATGACCCAATCCCCACTGGGGCCTCTAGGCACGGCGGCAACACAGTCTCCAGACAAGCAAGGGGACACGCTCAGTGCAAAACTCATCATTTTGAGTAGACAGCTTGAAAGATGCGAGGATAAATCACAGAAATAGTGGTAAACACAACTCCACTATGTTTTTAAGTAAAGCTCTGCTTTTACTGCTTATTTAATTTGCTCCCCTGCATCTGCTACCACCTCCACCACTGTTGGGGACACAATCTACTTTATTATTTATTCCAAAACAAGCTAGCTCATCCCAGGAATAGCAAAAATAAGTATTATACAGAATGGGACAGATGGTTAAAATGACCCTTTTCCTTTTTCTTTGTTTCTTTAATTTCGGTGCCACTGAATAAAAAGCTGAAGCTTTTCTTTCTTTCCTTTTTTTTTTTTTTTTAAATCAATAATGATAGGATAAGTGTCAGACTTAACCCAAAAAAAAAGTTCCACTACAGCTCTCTCCATCTTAAATCCCTGTTAAATATATTCCTGTTTAATTCCACCCTCAGAAAAATACAGTCCTCTTCTTCCTTTTAGTTTATATTAGACATAGTGAATCATGGAAATAAAGTGACATGAAACCACATTTATGCTAAAGAAATCATCCCACATCTTTTCAGCTTCTCTTTCCTGCTATTTCTGTTCCATAACCTCCCATTGAGACTGTGAGATTGATTACCCAAGCAAGGGCTAAATACATATTCTTGACTCCTGTTATGGAGACACATTCTCATCTTAGCTTGACAATTTAGAGGAAGCGGATGAATTATCCATCAGTCACAGAATCTGAATGAGTTGATATACGACACTCTGTCTGAGCTGTGCCTGTAAACAAGACAGCGAGGGTAATGCCAAAACAAAAAGAATCATCCAAAAGTCACATGAGTTTCCTTTTCCTTATGTTTACAGAAAGTATGAATGACCTGGTAGACAGGTCTGTATCTCTGTTTGGATCAAGGACAACCAAATGTCTGACCTAGCCACCTAAGGCTCCATGAATAAAACATCTTCCTAAAACTAGATGTGTGTGCCTAAGCATCAGGTTGGCCATGGAGGCAGAAAGAACACGAGGAACCACCGCCGCAGTTCATCATTTCTTTTCCAATGTCAGGAAGGGATTTAATACTCCTGATAAACATGAAGAGCGAGGGAAGCACTCCCAATTAATCTCAATCACAAGGAAACAGCAAAAGGACAGCTCTTGTTCTCCTGTACCAGTTACTAGCACAATACACAATAGATGACAGGGTAACATATAGCACGTATAACAGTGACAGAAGCCTCTTCTCCCTAGTTACATATATGCTATAAATTTTTGGCAGTAGCCTTTAGACAGCTCAACAGGAAGGTTTACAGCTTAGTGCCTCACTGAAGCACAGAGATATATTCCAAGGGGGTAAAGCACTGCTCAGCTCCGCTCAGCACCTTCGGTTTTATTGCCCTGTCTTGCTCTACAACGCAGAGACAATCTTTCCCCACTGAGTAAGAGTCAATCCCACAGCTCAGGTTTCAACTATTTAAAACTCCATTCCAGAGGCAAGTCTCATTACAGGATCACTACATCAGTAATAGCTCAGTGTGCCATGGAACGTTTTGGGATGAAAAGCATCAATATGAACAACATGGAAGTTGTGTTACTGAAGTGTGTTTGAGTGTTGTCTCTTTGACACAGTAAGTGACCATTTTTGCTCAGAAAAATGAAAACTAGCACTAATACTAATCTCTCAATTTAGGTGACAAAAAGAGCTCTCCCTGCTTTTCATTATACAGCATTTGCTGCCATGAAGCTTTAAAATAAAGAAAAATATATCAAGGGAAAATGAGATAACAAGCATCATCAGCATTGTTAATTCCACACCTAGATTGCATAATATGAGAGCTGATCATTCCCAATTAACCAACCTTACTGCAAGAGCTGTTTGTGAACCCTAACACAGCACATCAAGCAGAAGGAGTCTTTGATATCTTTTTAACTGATAGGTCAATATGTTATTAACTTAAATGAAAGCTTATTACAAATCTGGAAGCACAGTATGGATTTTCAAAGTATTTCTACAATTACAGTATGCAAATAACATACTCTAGCTCAATTCACATTGTCATCCTTTTATCAGGTTTCTGTATGGAAATTCCATCCGGAGCGAGCACTGCTCCATGCTAGCCAAGCCAAACACCTTCACAGTTAATATTGTGTGCAGCTGCAAGGGATGGAGATCCAGACCAGCGGGAAGAGAAATGTCTATTCAGAAATAATTCTTGCATTAACAGAGGCAACAAAGGAGCCTTGCTCTGTTTGTGGACTTGCTAAGACCTACATCCCTGAGACTAAGTATATGGTGCCAACTTCTCCGACAAATTACTCCCCTGAAAGATGCTGCTGCTTTGGAAACTTCTCAGGGGAATGTAGCTAATCTCTGGCTCTCACTTAGGGGTTGTTTATTTGCTCAGAACAGGGCACTTTGGCAAGTGTGAGCAAACTGGTGCTTTAGGAAGAGCTAGGTATTCTTAGCAGGTTCCCACTTATTTCTTCAAAACGTTTCATTCTTTATTTGGCAAGCAGAGCTTAAGAGAACGACTTCCTTTGCTCATTACGTATATGGTTCTATCTGCTGTAGCGCCTGAAATTAAATTTGGAAGTGAATCAAAAAGTTACACTCTGCTGCTGCTTCTTTATTTCAGGGTGTGCAGAAAAAATGCATTGCAGCTTCCTGCAGCTAAATTACTCTGAATCATGGAAGAAAGATGTGCATTTTTATCACTGGCTCTGTTACTGATTCCCTTTATGACTAGGTATTCATTTCTTTGCCTTAATTCTCTGATTTATAAAACAAGAATACCCACCCTTAGAGGCCTAAGGGTGCAGCACAGCTGCATAAAACTAGTTAGAAACCAAATTTACTTTGATTTCTATTGCAGCTAATTATTTATTTTAAATATAGGACTTTGCACCTTCTTGAAAGAACCAAGGACTGCAAAACTAACTGGCCCTGAATGGGGCTAAAGCTCAGTGCACGCACCACAACCCTGACATAATTAGCTCCGGAGTGTACTGCAAAATAAAATAGTCTCTGGCCATGCTGTGGAATGGCAATGTTGCATCATGTTTGTTGCACTGGGGTCTTATTTGATAATAATGCAATCAATGGACAAACAAAATGTTACTGCTTGTGTTGTTTCCAGGAAAGGAAGCTCAGGAAATAATTACCAATGATCTCATCAGTCAAGTCACAGTCCTTCAGATACAGCCTTAAACAATCTTTAGCGACAGAACATGGTTGTTCTTTTTAGTCCTTACATATGGAACAGGGAAAAAACTATACATCTCATGCAAATTTTGGAACAGGTTTTCACACCATAGTTTTTCAATCAATAAAAATAATGAAAAAGAAAAAAAAAAGCAGTAAAACAAAACAATATGGATCTGAGAAAAATGTCAAATGCTTTCTTTTCATTTTCAGTGCATAATTAATGCTGTGCAGAACATCCTCTGCAGCTGGGATATACTGTGACATCTCTGAAGGAGTAATCATGGGAATTGAGGTTTTTATTAAGTCTTTTTAAGAAGTACTGTAATGAAACAAGAAAAGTTAGAGGTCGAAGAATTTTAACATGAATTAAACATCGCCCTTAACTCTGGTGTAAAATAAAAACATTTGCTCTTTCTGTTCATTTGAGCACAGAAGATAAAGACTGAAGAACTTACTAAATAGCAATAAGAAGGTGGTATCAGTGTTGGCGCAATAAACGTTTCTATCCGCATGCACAGTTTGTTGTAGATTAAGCTTCAGTATCAATTCATACTGCTTCCAGGGGACACCTTATATTTAAGGATGGAGGAAACCACCCTATAGGTTCCTTACAGCACAACGTGCCCCAGAACGTTCCACTACTTTGCAGTCTTAAAGCACCCTCAAATCCTCCCAAACACGATGACTCCAATATCCACTTGTCTTTTCAGACCTTGGCTAATAAGGAGAAATAGATTTGGACACCTCCTGACCAGTAGGTAGCGCAGAACAAAAACTGCAGAACAAAGTGGTGATTGCAGGTTCATGGGATCATTGGGAGGCCCCTCAAACTTCACATGCTTCAGGAAGGGTCAAAGAGCAGTAAATCAAGGGAATCTGAAATCCCATTTTTAAAGAACTCCAGAAGAATACTGATAAAAGGCAACAGGTATCATCCCATGATATCTAAGAGGTCAGTGGACAGTCACAAAGACCAGGTCTGCAGCCTGCACGACAGTGCAACTCGTCAAGGAAACGCGCTGCTGTTCTAGGCCCGGAGCTCCCTGTTAGAGCATCTGCACCGTGTGCCTTCCACGCTGTAAAGTCCTGAAGCTCATCAAAAGCAGGAAAGGCAAAGACACCTCCAGAGTCTCTAAATGACAACAGGAGGAAGCAGCCAATTAGCATATTGGTGTAGCGAGCTAAATTACAGCTAGGTCTGCAGAGGCCTCAAAGGATGCTATACCATGAGTCACTAATGACTTCGGGGGAAAGGAATAAGACAGTCTAGTAAAAATCCTCAGAGGTAACAGTCAGGTTATACTGAGATGACAGGAAACATAGAAGACAAATAACCACATCTTGCTTCAGGAGTTTGCTTCTTCGCAGAAGAAATTCCTCTTGTCCTTCCTCTCTCCTCAACATATCTAAAGATCCGGCAGTTTCGGAATCCTCTGGAGTCCCACAGTTCCCTCTACCACCTCTAAGGTGGATGGTATCTCTCCTTGCACATCCATGAAAACCATTCCTGCAGGGAAATGCTAACAAGAGACTGCTGGTGCGCTCCTGCCTTCCTTGGCGTGAGCAATTGGCCTGTCAGCAGGAATATATTCTTTTGATTAAAAGGAAAATTCTGATACTGAGCTGACCAGGTTTTCATTTGTTTCTCTGGTGTATCATTATAGCTGACGATAGGCAACTATTTCAAAAAGCCACAGAAACAATTACCTGTTTGCTGTGGGAGTCCCCAGCCATCTATTGATGTAATTTTCTTTGCCACACATCACCTTCGCCTGTAATGAGACCCTGAGTTGGAAAAAGGCAGGGGGACAGAACACAATACGGGTCATTTAAACTCTGCTGGACCATAGTTGGCTTCCAGCAATAATAAAGTCTGGACTGAATATTTTTAAAAGGACATTTAGCAGGAAATCGTGATCAAAAACTCCAGATTTAACTTTCTTGAAAATATTTTCCTCTCATAAAACTCCTGTCAACATTCGACAGTGGGAAATTATTAAAAAAACAATTCTAAACAACAGAGCCAAATATGAAACCCTTACATTCCCTGTGCACTCACATCAATGCTGTTTTCTATCAGGCAATCTCTGCTCGTGCGCAAGTCATCTAGAAGCCACAGAGTCAAAGTGATGAACCCAGGCTAAAGCTTTATCAAATGCAATCAGGAAGCTGCATTAAGGAGGCTAGCGCTGTATTAACCATGGCTGCAAAGATTCCCACTAGGAAATGGTGAGACCTGTCTAGCCTTACCTAAAACATACCATATAGATTGCCTTAAGAACTCTGTGTAGCAAGAAGTATGCTAGTAATGTCACAGATTATGAGCATGCACAAAACAAGCTCCAAATAAAAGCCATGGTAATTTTGAGTCCCATGCTTGCTCTGGTAGAACATCAATATACTACTAATTTCAAGCTCCATTGGAAAGGGAGGAAAGTCACAAGGCCTTCTGACAAGGGGGCTTGATCCTGCAAAGAGGTTATGAATATGGACGTTGCAGGGGACTCTACAAGGAAATAATGGGTCTGCACATAGAAATCCCTTCTTAAAACTGATGTCCAACGTGATACAGAGGAAAGGTTTGAGAATTAAAAATAAGTTAAATAATTTAACAACAATGATTTCGCTTTCATTCCAGTAGATCCAAATACAAACAACTTGTGATCTGCAGAATGGAAGAAGGCAGGCAGTGTCTTGTGAGAGCTTGTTAAAGGGATCACGGTGAGCCAACATCCAGGCAGCATTACCTGCTTATTGACCTGCAGCCGAAGCTGGAGCTGGAGCTTTCCACCAATGAGACCACCTTTCAAAAACTCTATGCAAAATTTTCACTGATAGGATCTGAAAGACAAATGAATAAATCTGCTTTCCCCTAAAAAAAAAAAGAACAGGGCTACTGGCAGAATAGCTCTGTGAGGATCACTTCAAGATTTCATGCCTGCCAGGTGAATATTGCAAGTTTAAAACCAGCCTGGGATTTTTTTTTATGCATTTCTGCATAAAATATATAGAGATATCAGGTACTGGAAAGCAACTGTGAGTAGAGTATCTGAGGCAGGTTATTCTTCTACTCTTCAACTGAACTATTCCAAATATAAAAAAAATTAATGAGTATAAGCAACATTTTTGGAATTCAAATAAGTATATAAACCAAATGAAATGATACTTCTCTCTCTCCTGGAAGAGAAGCCACAAGTTTACCATATACTAAATAAAATAAAATAACTTCTCTTTCTGTGAAATAGCTGCTTACATATGGAAATAAGGGACAAGCTAAAAATAAATATGAAAAAAAACAGCAATTCACTTGAAATGCTAGCTACCTTACAGTCAATGATCATACAGCAGGATTTCAAGAGAAGAGATAAGAAACCTAATGTCAGAAGCAAATCCCAATGCAGATGATACCATAGCTATGCCATATACCCAGCTCAACAATGTTTAAACATTATGTATTGCTCATATTCATAAACAGTACAATTAGACCATCCTAAATGATTATACTTTTTACCAAATAATCTGTAATCGGGTGTTCATAAAGCAGCAAGATAAGCATATAAACCACTCTGCAGGCACAGACACCAAGCCACCAGGTCTGCACCACTCCAGAGGTTACAAAAAGCACCCAGCACTCTTTGGTATAGCTTCTTCTTCTCTTGGAATATCTAATGTCTTCTGACAGCGTTGCAATATCTGTAGAAAGGTCTTTCTCTTAAAAGTTATGAGCTCTAGAATAAATAACTCTGCAACAGAATTAAGTATTGCAGCCTAAATAAGACACTTAACTGAATAAAACATGCCTTAAGAATAAATTTAGTGTCCCCAGTGGCTCAGAAGCCCTGTATTCCAGACACTCAGGTCCAGCAAGTAGCCACTGAATCTATCACAGAATAGAAATTTGTCTCTCAGGGACTTTGCGTGCTCCTTCCCCTGCCAAAAAAAGTGATTACCGACAAACCCTGCAGTTTTAGAGGGCAGCAATGTTGCCTGCTATGAGTAAAGGCAGTATCGCACTCCCAAACACATCTGTATGGAACTAAGAACTCAGTGAAAGTTTAAGAACGAGTAGCAGCCTTCCCAAGTTAGAAGTCGGGCTAAATCTTGTTTAAAAGGGCTCTTTACACATGCTAAAAACAGGTGCGTAATATCTGCAGCACGTTTTTTGCAGTCGTTCTTTTACAAGTGCGTCTGTTCTAGATGTAGCACGCAGGAGAGAACAGATCCTTCTCAAGAGCAGAGAATTTCAACATATGGTGCACACAGTAACCACACTCACCGCTATCCCACCCTGCAGACCAGAGGTCCATGCTCAATAACAGGCCAAAAAAAAAAAACCCAGAGCCCTCTAGAACACACGAGGTCTCAGAAAAACACTCTGCTATATTTCACTTTTTCATTTGATGACCAATTTATACGAAAATCGTATGTTCTGTTTCCACGTACCAACAAGAAAAAAAAATACATATATCTTCGACAGAATCAACATCTGAGTATTATAGGCCTTATAATGGCCTTATTTAACAACTACAGTCAGAACTTGATTTAAAAATCTTACCAGAGCCACGAGCTCAGTAACTATAGCAACACGTTTAACTTCTGAGAACATTTTCTTCTATTGGTCCAAATAAGATAACCTGCCCTAGAATAGATGCAAAATAGCTGTCATTGCAGACGTGTAGTTCCTGAGATACAACACAACCGTAAACGAAGCATAAAAATCAAGTTCTTTCGAATGCACAATACTCCTTTCACAGAAGTCAAAAAGCTACCCTACAGGCAGTGGGTAAGCACAGAGTTTAATTCCTTCACTCTCAATATTTTAAAAGCTAAATCGTTTATCTCAAAGCTTAATTGTGCCTTTTAACAAATTAGACTTCACTGGAAATCATTATCCGTTTCCCCCTTTCTTGTTACAATTCAAAAGCAGCATCTGTTAAAAGAACAAATATGGACCATTTTCCCCTCATTGCACAAAGAGTAAGAAGTCATCCCAAGTTCACGTTACTTCAGAAGGTAATTTCTGCTCATCTGAACAACTTAGTAGGCGCTCATTCCTTCGCGTCCAGTTTTGCAGGCCAGGTTCCAGAAATGTTCTAACTTCATTTGTTCTGTACCCATTAACTTTGACCACACCAAAGAAACCGCTCGGGTTTTTTTGAAGTTAATATTCCAAGGCAGCACTGCTAAAAATAAACCCTGTGTTGTATTTGATACACTGAGACCCCCCATGCATGCGTCATGGATAAATTCCATGAAGAAAAACAAGCGAGCTAGAGCAAAAGCAGCTTTGGCCCGGCCCCCCGAGGACCCCGCTCGCGGCGCCCTCTTCGCCCTGCATAGCAGCACCCTTTGCAGAACTGCAGGCTCGAAACACCTTCTCCAGGGGCTTCCTGGGAACAACGCTGCCTGGTGCTCTTTGTCGGGATTTTTTTGTTTTGTCTGTCTCCTCCTGCTGCAATTAGACTGCAAAAAGGAGAAGGCAGAGCCAGTAACTTCACACTGCGAGGGACTAAGCCAAGCCAATTAACAAGAAAGTATTAGTACAGCAAGTCGGATTTTCCTTTGTGGCCTTATTCACAAAAGACTTACAAACAAAGCAACTAGTAACAGAAAATGCAAGGTTAAGGTAACTTGTAATTTTTGGCTTAACAGAGACAACTCACAAAAAAATTCCTCAAAACATAAAAAAAAAGACATCAGAAGAACTAAAACTAACTGAAGCTTTTTTTTTTTTTTTTTTTTTAAATTATGTATAAAGAGTGGCTCTTGTGAAAGCTGCTCCACTTATTTGGCTTCTGTCTTGCTCATAGACCAGTAGATACAGTTCAGCTGGCAGCACTTTCATCTGAACTACAAGAATGATAAAACTTACCCATCTTTCTAAAGGGTTTCAGATCCCAAAGTTTAAAAAGGGTAAGTGAGCATCAACTACACTGAATGCTCTACCCGTTCTGGAAAACACATGGATTCATTTTTTCGGTGTGTGTGTTCAGAATGACAGACACATTTTTCATTTGCTGAGATAAAACATAAAAGTTGACCTGAAAAAAAATTTTTTTCCTTTTAAATCTGATTGTAGGGAAAAACATTGCTTCAAGCTCAGAATAAAAACCTCTCTAACTAGCGACCAGCCTCACCTGGGGCCTCCTCCTCACCGTGACCAGCAGCTCCCGTTCACCTCAGCCCTGGACCTTCTATCCCCCTTTCCTTGAACTCTATCTTGGCTGGGCCGCCCCTTAAGCCCCTTTCCGAATTGTTTGCAACGTTGCAGACATTTCCCCATGCACACTAGGCTTAGAAGAGCTTTGCAAGTGCAAGGAGGATCTCTTAATTCAAGTACAGAAAAGGGATTTTTAAGTAAAAGCTACACATGCGTAACACTAAGTGGCTGCAGCGCCTTGGTCTGTAGCTCTGTAGCGATGTTTCAGCTGAATTAAGGACGCACAGCTATAAGGCACAGCCCAGCCTCTTTAAAGACCTTTATGTCAAAATTTCCTGTGGACTTCAGCAGGCCCCGATTTGGCTCTTCCGTTTTCTGTAAACCTCTTTATAGGGATCGGGAATAAGTTATTTCCAGAAAACTCAGCAACATTGGTTGAAAAAAGTATTAATCTTGATCCAGTATGTTTTTCCATCCCACACTTAACACCTTTCAGTCAATGCCAGCAATACTGTAATTGATCTAATTTTCTGTCAGGCACTCCAAGTATTATGCAAGGACTTTTCTCAGATATATTTCTCGAGTAGAAATCTTGGCAAGGAAGACCTCGCTGACAAAAAACAAAGCATGACAAGAACTAATGCTCACGATCAATGTTATTATCTCTGTTACATAGATAAGAAAAACATACATGTATATTCTTGACCTCCTCAAATACCTGTTTTCTTTCCTCGTGTAGTTGGTGTGCATGACTTATTTCTCCCTGATTGAAAGGGAATAGAATTCCTGAAAGACTGATTAATATTCCAAAGACTCTGACCCCAAACTAATTACAAATTAACAGCAGTTAAAGAAGAAATTTGGACCTGTAAAATATAAAACCAACTGTTCTTAGGAAGTTTACTGTTCAAAGAAAGTTGAAGTTTTTAAGTAAACGTACTGTTTCAGTGGATCTGATAACTCTGATTAGATTTCCTTTATAGTTACTGGTTTTGTGATATAAATCTCAATTACACGAGTCAAAACACAGCTTCTTTTGCAGATCCAGCATATATATCCCATTTGACCACAAAGATATTAATGATGAGAGCAGTCCAAAAATGATAGGTTGTCCATATTTAGGTATGTCTGACATGGCATATTTTACAAGTTAGGAAAAAGATTAGGATCATTATTTCTAAATGCAGAGTGCAGAGACTTGATGAAAAGCTTAATTTTAAAAATATTTTTCATGCACAGTATCTAGGCCGATTAAAATCTTCATAATTAAACATGGAAGCTCTATTCTGCAGTACTAAATCCTACTTATCAGTTAAACACGGTCTCTCTTACAAGAGATTTGACAGATAATCAGGCCCTGCAATTTTGAAATCTTTACAGGCATATTCCACAGCCACTGAAAGACAAATTATCATATGCTTCATGCTAAAACCAGCTTCATATGATACATATCACCGCGATTCCTTTTGATTATGCTGCGCTGCAGATCTTACTACTGACCTCGCCATTATTACAATAATATGTCAGTCCTCTGGCTTTCTTCCTGCTGAGAATCCAACTGTGTAAACTACATTGCTGGGAGAAAAAAGGCAGTGTTCTCCCTCCACAAGTTACTAGGCAAATATTCTGGAGCTGGTACTCAAATGTCTAGACAGAATTTCTCCCAGGGAAAACACTTCAGAGAATAAAGTTTTCAACAAATTAACAGTGGGTATGGCTTCTAGTTTCTCCAGTTCCTACACAGTTTTTATCCTTATGTTAGGCAAGGATTTTATTTGATAGTCTTCCCTCCCTGCTACCTACAGCCCTCTCTGTTAGTCAAGCAGTTGCATCTTAATAATACCTTTACTGCATAATACCTATAGTATAATACCTATTCACTGCATATTGCAATTTACTTTGTTAAACATATTTGCTTCTTTTTAATCAGACTGCAAATTTTCCCTCCCTAGTGAATACTGTAGTATCAAATTTTAGATCCCAAGACCACTGCAAATTCTCCAAATCTTTTGCAGAATACTCTATATTAATACATAAAATACTTCATTAAAAATATCAAAAGTTCTGAAATGGTTAGACAGATCATTATCTTGGTTTCACAGACAATCGGTGGTCAAAATTCAGTCCAGAAACCCCTACTCTCAGCTCAGGATCTATCTTAAACCAAAGTTTAAGAAATTACTTATGCCAGAAAAACATTCCAGTACAGGGCTGGTGTTATTTTAGTTCTCAAATCAAGTCTCTTGCTAGGGATTTTAAAGGCCTGTGTATGATCTGGCCTAATCAAATCCTCCCCCCTTTGACAACATTCAAACAAAACAAACAAACCAAAAAACCCTTCAAATTGCAATCTCCCTTCAAATTGCAAGCATATAATTTGTAACCTTAAAAGAGTTTTCTCTAAAATAATCTGCAAGTCTTGAGAAAGTAGCTTTATATTCTGAATTACTGAGGTGATTTCATCAAAACCTACTATCTTTATGCAAATAGATGTAGTTAAACATCTGGCTCTCAGCTGTACAGAAATGGATGTGTTCCAATGGGTTGCTGGCATCCCAAAAGTGAAATGAAAGTGTTACACCTTTGGTAATACAGACCACTCTGATATCCATTAAGGGACGTAAACTTTCTGTTCAGCATGACGTACACAGATTTTTAGCCAAAATGTATCAAAGTCTCACACAGAAACTTAGCATGAAAAACAAAAACAAAAAAACTTCTGTATTTAATATTCTGTGGCAATTTAAGAGTCAAGACTGTTCTGAAGAATCACAAAACTGAAAAGTAATCCATTTTAAATAGCCTTAATCTGTCAAAAGTAGACAAAGTCAAAATTCATTTTCTTCTAAAAATAGTCTCTTTTGGATCTTGAAGGCACTGTATATATGTACATTTTCTATCGTACTTGTCACATCAAGAGCCTGTATTTTAATATTCATAGAATTCCTTACTTTTATATGTTCCAATAGTATTACCTTGAAGGCTAATGGAGTAAAATACAGAGGCATCATGAATAAAATTTCTCTACAGGCAGAAGTTAGTGCCATTACTTAATATGTGGTGCTAATGCAACATGCTGTATCCTACAGAGAAAAGAGAGACACGGAGCCAATACCACAGAGCTCAGCTTATGGGTACAAGACAAAACTCAGCGTATTGTTTGCTGTGATTAGTCCTGTTGAATTCAGTGAAACCATTTAGAAGAATAGGAGTTATGTTCACTGTAAGTATGGAGCATTATTTTAGATAATGAAGTACTGATATGGAAAGACAAAAGGAATAGAAGCATATGGACTGCGTTAAAAAACAATTTTTTCCAAGTAAACTTTCATTGTTAGAATTTTTTAAAATAATTGCATCCTTTGCGGAACTTGCACATCACGTGCATATCAAGGTGCAAAACAAGTCCTAGGATTTGCACTCAAGGTAAGTATTTAAATACTTTGGGCATCTGTATCTTAAACTGAAGGAAAGAGATGCCCCAAGCCTATTCTCTTTCTATATTTAAATACAGCATCAGGAAACAACAGTTGTAACAAAACAAATTTGGATTGGATTTTTAAACATTATGAAGCTGTACCTCAGCTGGAAGTTTCTAGCAAAGTTATTCAGAAGGAAAAGCTGTTGGCTGTGAGACATGTCTGCTAAGGAATGCAAAAATGCTTTTGAAGAAAGCAACTAGAGTTTCCGCATTCCGTCTCAGATAACTCACCTTCAGACTAATGAACATCCCAGAAAGAAGATGGAGCTGCAACAAGACACCTAAATGACACTTCTGGAAGACAATCCAATTTATACTGGCTTTACAGTGTGTGTGTATATGCATGTGCATGAATGCACATGTGCGTATACACACCCATACATACATACCCTGAATCTACAATCCCTACCCATTCCTAACAAATCCAAATTCTCCAGAACTACTGATAGGAGACAAGGAAATGGCCTCAAGTTGTGCCAGGGGAGGTTCAGGTTGGATATTAGGAAAAAATTCTACATGGAAAGAGTGGTGAAGCATTGGAGCAGGCTGCCCAGGGGACTGGTGGAGTTGCCATCCCTGGCAGCACTCAAGAAACATGTAGATGAGGCACTTAGGCACATGGTTTAGCAGGATGGTGTCCAGGGGCTTATGGTTGGACTTGATCTCGAAGGTCTTTTCCAGCCATAATGATTCTAAATGGTTTTGTGCTTGTATAGCCCACTCCAGGACCTTGGTTGCAAGTGTTAGGACAGAAAATCCAAATTTTGACTGCCAGGTGAATGATATATCAGAGTCTCTTTCACTAGGTGTTTCTGACAGTCTGCCTACACCATCTAACCGCTTCTTAACAACTGTTTTCTACAATTCAAATACCGCTAGATACTTAAGTTCAGCTCTCCATTTCAAAAAACAACCGTCCATCTGCCCAAGCAGCTGAGTGTCTTGACTTTGTACAGCCTCCTGGGTATACTGCTTTATAGCTGCAAGACCAAAGAAAGAGAGGAAAGGAAAGATGTCAAAGGATCTTCTTCAGTTATTCTTCTTCACTTTTCAAACAATCCATCTGAACAAAGATATCTTCTTTGGGAATAATAATTTGAGACTGGAGAATCAGCATGTTACTCTCAAGTATGTAGTGTTAGAAATCATGATGTTGCTTACTCAGAAAAGGAAAAACTACTCATGATTTCTGTTAGTGTTAGAAAAACTTCCAAACTGCAAAGGGTTTTCCCAAATCCTTTGGACACACACCATTTTAATACTTGGAGTCCAAAAGCAATGCCTCAGGATGCAAGTTAAGGACTTCATTACAATTTTATGCCTCCTAAACCTTTATATATCATTTATCCTCCTACTCCCTCACAATTCAGCAGGGCAGGCCTGTGCTGGTATTTTTCTAGAAAAATAGCAGGCACCAAACATGAGATTCATTTTAGCTAACACCCTATTCCTTAGTAGACAATACCTCAATATACAAGCAACTCACACTGCCTGGAAAGATCATCTTCATCCTAGCAAATGATTTATGTATGTCTTGTGATTGTTTCACAGAAATATCATAAAAGCTCCAATTAAATGTTCCAAATAGGAAACAGAAGCTAAATATTACACTTCGGGTAAAGGAAGGTAACTTAATTTGTGATCTTTATTTCTGGCTCAGAAATCATCAGTTCAGATATCTGAAAGGAACATGATAAAGTATAACTGAAGAAGCTGTTCCTCTATGACTGGCCACCCACAAATCCATCCAATTTGCAGCAATACCATATTGCATTTTGCCAACAGATCATTCTGCATGTTTTCAGGTTAGAAGGGTTGATTTACTTTTCTGGGATCAGAAAACATAGATAAGTAAAGAGGTTATTATGCAATGCTTTGGAGTTCCTTATCACACTTACTTACAACTAGACACTTGCTCCCTTTATACAAATCAAAATGAAGCTATGTCAGGACAACACTGATATACACTGTTCATTTTCAGCATTGTTTAATGATGCTACATCAGCTTGGCTGGCAGCCAGAACAAAGCTGAAATGGAAAACACACTAAGCATTTTTGTTCTAGTAATAGTATTTTACTCTATTCTGCTCCTGGTGCATATCTAACATCTAACTAATTACGGCTGTAGTGCACTACAACAAGAGAAGACAATTTACAGGGCTTTTCTTATTTACCCCCTCAGTTAATCACGTTCTTTGAAAGGAAACTTGAATTGATGTTTTCTGCTATCTTTGTCCAAAACGGTGGTATTAGTTGTATTAAGCTCTCTACATTAAACAAAAATTTGCATATTCAATTTATTTTTAATTAGTTAATTACTCAGTGGGTACAGTTCTAATTCCAGAAAGTAGAACTCTATAGACTATGCATAACAGAGACTGATTAATATAGAAGTTGGGTGTTATTTCTGAACATTTATTACACTTCTAATATGATGAAAAAGAATGTACTTCACAGCTAGTTCTTCACTGTGCATCAGGAAAGTCAAGTGTTTTAGTAAAATGAGAACCATTTGTTTTCATATTATCCTACCCTATTAAAATATAATTTAAGATAAAACAATATTTCATATTCTTTTTTTTGAACTAAAATGACTAGAGATAATGACAGCATTCTTGCTTTGAAAGAAAAAAAATACAGTGCTTAATTCCTTTATCATGTTTTACAGTGAAATTCTAGGTAAGCTATGGCAGTGTATGCAGTTTTGGATTGAGAATTTGGTGATCTGATGCAGATTCAGTAGGGCATTTAGTTGTGTACTTAAGTTCCATCCAAACTACTAGAATTGGAGCATATGCCTAAAGTTAGGCATTTCTTTACTGAAAAAAGAAAAGAATATTAAAAGTACAAGAATGGTAACACCAAAATGCTTACCTATGTCCTCCTGTGATAGAGTCTCTGCATAGAGCAAGCTATTTCTACTAACATGAAACTTTTTTTTTTTTTTTTTTTTAAATACAACTCATACTTACACAACTATAAATTTAAATGCAGCATTTGTTTGGTGTATCTCCTTAGTTATGCAAACCAAACCTGGAAGACATTTTGCAACCTCTTCTCCACAGTGCAAGAGGGATGTGGAGCTGCTGGAGAGAGTCCAGCGCAGGGCTACGAGGATGATCCGGGGCCTGGAACATCTGCCCTGTGAGGAAAGGCTGAGAGAACTGGGCCTGTTCAGCCTGGAGAAGAGAAGGCTGAGAGGAGACCTGAGCAGTGTCTATAAGGACCTCAAGGGAGGCAGTGAGGAGAATGGGGCGGCCTCTTCTCAGGGGTGGCCACTGACAGGACTAGAGGAAACAGCCACAAACTGAAGCACCAAAAGTTCCACAGGAACTTAAGGAAAAATTTCTTGCCAGTGAGGGTGACAGGGCCCTGGAAGAGGCTGCCCAGGGAGGTTGTGGGGTCTCCTTCTCTGGAGATCCTCCAAACCCGCTTGGACGCAGTCCTGTGCCACCTGCTCTAGGTGACCCTGCGTGTGGAAGGGACCTCTGGAGAGGTCCTAACAACCTTAAGCATTCTGTGATGATTCTATGATTCTACAGAAAAGAGAAGCAGCAAACTGCCGCCACGCAGGAGGGACGTGCTCCACGTAGCGGGGACGTGCTCCCATAGGAGGGCTGGCTCTTCCAACACCCCACGCCTGCAGACACAGCTGGCGGGGACGGCAGAGAAGCTGTGCCGAGGTGCAGTCGTTGGTACGACGCGCGGGCTCGGCACACGCTGGGCGGGAGGGCGGCCCCCGCTGCCCGTGCACACACTGCCCAGGGCCTTCCTCCCGCAGCCTGCCGCGAGCAACTGCGAGTCCAGGCCAGCAAGTAATTAGGACCCTAAGGAAAACAGCAGGAGACTCCATTACAGCTCTGCATCGGATTTCCCTCATTACCACCGATTTCCAGCGGCTTTCGGTGAGTGGGTGAGCAGTCCCAGCATTGGTGTATTTATCTGAGAGGAAGAACCAATGCAAAATTCTTCCTTGTATCTGTCTGGTTATAATTAAGAATTGCCAGATAAGCTAAGATACCCATCACCTAGCCAAGCTCAGGTGTTTTTAGCCTCCAGCATCATGGGTCTTTCTATCCAAAGAATTCTAGAAAAGCCAAATGGAATATATTTTATTTCCATAAAGTTTCTCAGAAAACAAACTTACATCTGCATTAAATTACAGCTGCTTTAAAAATAAGTACTAGTTTGACATGAGCACCATCGTATTAGATCACTAAAAATTAATTTGGACACTGTAGCATAGGAGTTTAAAAAAAAAAAAAGTCTTCACTAACTCAAGGAACAAGAACTCTAAAAGCCCATTAAGATAAAAGCAAGTTAAGATCTTTATTGTAGCCTCACAGCTTCTATATAATACATAAAATATGACTAGCCTAAGAGCTTAACTTGCATCACTGGACAACAAGTACTCTAGTATTAATTAGACAATTTACATACATGTGGGATTACACAGGCATTCTTGGATTAGATCTAGTCCAGTGAAAGCAGACAAAGGATTAATCTTCAACAGATGCCAGACTTGTGTGGAAGACAAGCCATTTAGAGCAGATCTCTATCCAGCTTTCTGCTTTTTACCCTCTCCTTCAGTGTAAGCACAGTACATAGCTATATAATTATTTACCCTAGTCATATATGCAGATTTCTAACCAAAATAAGTTACCAGTGTGATAAAGCGGAAATACGTGCAATTAGTCTTTCTAAAATGTTTTATGCTAGTTCAATTCATTGCTAGTTAGCAATTTTGCTTGGAAAAAAATGAACAAAAAAGACTGCATGCAAGTGCATGCAATTAGGTGCCTTATTTAAAAAGGTATCACCTCTATTACAGCTGTGAGCACATCCAATACGTTCATTACATAACAAATCCCGAGTTCTATTACGTAACAAATCCCTGAATCCCAATCACATTAGCTATGTATTATGCATATTTTTTCCACAAAACTGCATGCCTGACATTTGCAAAACCTGGCTTAACATTTGCCATTCCTCTTATATATCTGGTTCTTTTAAATACATATTGCTTTTCAGTATTCACATTATTGTTATCTTTAAAAAATATATTTCTCCCTTTGCTCACAGCCTACTTTTTCCTTATGCCTAATTTAAGCTAGTTTCTAAATCTACAGTGTGTAGATCTCATTTGTATGACGTTCATATATATCGGATTAACGTATTCAAGAGAAAAAAATTCTTAGCATGGAATGACTTACGAGTGTCCTTGAACACTGTGAGAAAATAAATACATCACTTCTAGCATAGCAAGTTCATCATCATAAATGAAAGTACAATAAAAAATTCATATTGTTTTAGAAATTATAGCTAAAACATACTGGTTAATAAAATGTAAACACCGATGAATTTAGGGTTACTGAATTTGATTGCAGGGTGGGTAGATTGCAAGTAAGCACATGTTCATAAAAATATCAGCAGTGAGGATGCTGATTTTTTTTTTTTTTTTTTTTTTTTTTTTTTTTTAATAACAAACATGAAGCAGAGATTCTAGTCTGCTACCCAGACAGGGAAGGATTTGCTAGCACCCACGGGGGTACAATATGTGGCCCTTTCCCTCTGGCAACCTCTGTTTTAGAAGAGTCCAGTCTTTCTGCCCATTTCCCTTTGTGGTGGGCATGTACTTTAGTTCCCATTAAACAGAGTGGCAGATGACTACAAAGCAGAGGCAGAACTCATCTTTGGTCTGAAAGGCATCCTGAATAAAGGGAGACAAACGTACAATAGAGCCATACAATTCTCTGAATGCCAGGATAGTTCTCCCAAATAACCTAGCACTCAAACCCCACTTCTCAGCAGAGATTTAATGCTGACCTGTAGAAAGGCCTCATATTATAGAGATTTCATTACTTTTAGGGAATACGAGAGCATATAAGAAGATTAATAAATAATTAAAATTAAATTACATTAGTGAAAATAAAGAAATCATAGAACATTCTGTGATGCTGTGTCCTTGATTATTTATAGGGTTGGTTCACCTACTCTCTAAAAGTTTCACTTATTAGTATATAAAACATCCAGATTTCAAAATCTCGTGCAATTTGTCTTTGTCAGACAGCCCAGGGTTGTATTAAATACTAGATAACAGTATCACTTTGCATCTTAGGACTTCTCTTTTTCAGGATCTGATACTGGGCTCCCAAAATCTAGACTTCAGTGCCAATATAAGGGCAAGCCCAGATTCTAAACAACAGTCAGAATAACATACAGTAACAATATTTTCAGATTAAGAAAAATTGGTTTTGGAAAGACACATAGCATATAATACCATGATCACAGTACTGGCTTCAGTCACTGTCACTATAAAATTGCATCTCATGAATCACTCTATAGCTTACTACATAAACGTATCATCATGCATCAAAATCATGTAATATAATAAAAACTTAGGCCATAACTTCAGTACTGCAGCAGGCCCTCTCTACCAGCAGACATGACCTTCATAACAGAGTTAGAAAATTATCT
Organism: Nothocercus julius; assembly: GCA_013398735.1. Taxonomy (NCBI): domain Eukaryota; kingdom Metazoa; phylum Chordata; class Aves; order Tinamiformes; family Tinamidae; genus Nothocercus; species Nothocercus julius. The sequence continues at coordinate 1,153,774 of VZSV01000122.1, read as the reverse complement.
GCCAGACACACAAAATTTTTAAAACACATCACTAAGCAGAACATCATAAAACTAGATAATGAACACAAACACTTTATCTTTAAAACTTCATTAGGAGTACATTTTTATTCAATAAGAACAAATTAACGTTTTGCTTTGCTTTTCTTCACTCCAAAATGTAAGAGTAAATACACACGTACATTCTTGAAGAAAATTAAAAGCGACAAAGAGAAAATCAGCAACTCAGTTCTAAGCTGACACATTCAAGCACTTGTATACAATGAGCAAAATACAGAAATTAGGCTGAATATCACCACATGAAAAAAAGAAAAATTGCTCTCAAGCAGAAAGTTATATTTCAAGTATTGTTTCATTAACAGCTATAATCTTGACAACAGAAACTTGTATTTCACTGTTGTTGACATTGTAATGCATGTGTATCATTCATCTTTTCAAATTGGTTACCAGATATGGAAAGCTCAAATCAGGAAGCTGCAAAGTGAGTAAAATTCCTGAACAATTTGGACTGTTGCCTAGTTCAAGAACTAAAATAACCTGTTCAAACATGGTTAAACTTCAGGAAAGTTTCAGTCCTATCCCCACAACTTTCACCTAGTCAGTAGCAGTATGAGTTATATGTGATTTGATTTTAAGCTCTACTTAAGCATTGACAGCTTCACATTAATGGAAATTCAGTGATTTAATGCTGATTAAAAACAATTCTTCTCTGACAAAATATTTTAGTCATTAAATAACACTGAGTTCAAATAAACATGAAAGGAGGAAGGCCATGACTGTTACCAAACTAAAACAATATTATTAGCAGATTTCTCTGCAATTATAATACACACACAACTATAAAAAACCACAAACAAGCAGTCACCTGGGAACATGATACTCCTAACAGTCCCTTTACAGTTCATTTTTATGTAAATAGAAAGAAAAGGAATAGAGAAGAAAAAAATGCTAAGCATTTTAGTACATAAGGAAGCAAAGGCAATGGCTAAACTAAAACTAGAGAATTTGCAAAGTTTAATATATAAGAATTTAATGCAAGCTTTAGCTGGTGGCAAGTACAATGAGCTAAATAAAGCAACTGGATATTAATCCTAAATTGACACTAAATATAATAAGGACATTTTTCTAAATATCTCACTGCTCAAATATAAATTGTATCCTTTTTCAAGTATATTACACATTGTGGTGTAAGGATCCCATTAATTGTGCCGTTCTCTCTAAAGAGAGCGTTACAAGCCAAGTTCGCCCAAAGATGATGATTACACTCCTAAGACAATTTTAATGCCATCTTGCAGCTAAATGGGCCCCTTATATTTGAGTCTAAAACACAATTCTTTGAGGGCAGACTTTTCAAGGCCTCAGGACAGCACAATCCCCACATGATATTAAGGGTACACCGAAAAAAAAGCAGGGAAAATACACTTCCAAACAAATGCTAATAGTGTGCAGTAAGGTAAAGCATAATACACTTATGTGTCATATCTTATTACCAAGAGTAAACCATTTACAAGTTTGAATTGATAATAAAAGCTATTAAACTTAAAAACATGCTATCTATCTTTGAAAAACAACCTTTCAGAACTAATGGTAAGGGGAGACAGGCACACAATAGCTGCTAAACAATAGTTTTACTACAATAGTTTTACTGTGGAACTACAGCTTTATGGCAGAATGCAGAGACTACATTTTGAATTCAAACACAGGCAATGCATAAAATAGAGATTGAATCTGGTCAACAGCAACAGCCTTAACACTATTGTTATTGAATCAAGTTCCAACAGAAAATTATAAATGTCATTCACCACTTCCACATATGAGGATTCTCAATATTCTGAAAACTTAAATGCATAAAACCTTCTTTTTTATTACTAAAGGAGGCATTCAGCTGTCACTGCTATCCTTCCACATCCTTTTCTTCTGTTTAAGAAAGGAGTCATTAGAGGTTCTCACAACACAAATGAATTGTGTAATGCTGCAGCAAATCAATGGAGGAGCCCGGAACAGAATGCAGATCTCCTGGCACTAAATCCTTTAGCTCACCCACTAGACCATGTCTCCCATTTCAGCAAGTGACATTTTACACTCCTAGCTAGTCATTAAGCTCTAAATTAAAATCACAGCCATTTGTGTGCAAATTCCTTGGTCAATCCGAATTCTCCAGGATATATTTCAAAGCATCCAGACCCTTTCTGAGAAGCCCACTGTAGTAAGAAAAGTTGAACATGGAGGACTTGCACAGCAGGAGCTAAAGGATGGACAAAATAGGAAAACACAACAACGCAGGATGCCTGAGGAGTGGTACAGTCATGTCAAGTGAAATGACATTAGCATAATGCAACCTAAAAGCCCCACAGAGATCCACACTAATACTCACCAAAGCAAACTCATCAGGCCAAACTTAACCAGCCCATATCCCTTTCCTTATATACAGCGTCTCCTGGGTTTCTCATCGCCTTTCTCTGGCTTTGGGATTTACCCGCCACAAACCGCACACAGTGGCGGGTTTTTCTGCAGGGCCACAGGATGCTGGAGCTGGCCAGAGTCTGCAGTTACTCTCAGACAGAGATAAATTATCCACTAGGCTGTAGTTTCAAGCCACCAACCCTTCACACATTACATGTCCCAGTGCTAGAATAACAAAGCTACACAGTCTAATAAGGCTGGTTTAGAGGGCATGTTCCAAAGACCCTAGTTTGCTCCTGAATAAAAACTCCAAGTTTGCAAAGTCTTAAGTAATCACCAGTTCAAAAAAAGCATTTAGATGCTCTTAAATCAAACCTTCATCAGAAGTGTTTAGTGCGACACATCTGAATTCTCCCCAGTTCACTTCATTAAGGGAGATAAATAAAAGTTTACCTAGCCTTGGATGTTCTTTTGATAACTTGGGTGACTTTGAAGTGCCTGGAGTTTTAGATTTTAATTGGTAACTACTGGACATCATCCAGAAGACTCAGTATAAAATACCCTGAAAATACAGCATTAAGTGGACTTTACAAGGAAATTGGACCAACAGCTGTTCATCTGCTCCCTAGTCTATGAAAGGATGGAAGCACAAGGCTCCTCTGAATGCCACCAACTACCTTTATAAACTTCATATGCCCATTCCAGCAAGGCCTTTTCTGTAAGAGGATTTTAGCTACCCATGCAAGGCAGCACAAATTGCAGAAGGCACAGCTTGTCCCTGACGGAAACTACATAAAACTCTCCTATGCTACAAATCACTTGCATCACATGGATGCCAGCTGGATTCTCAAGACAGATGTGGTTTGATTATACCCATAAACAACTTAAACCATGAAGTTCCATAGCTTTACCCCATCTTCGGCATTTGTGATAACCTTGTAGATTCAAATTCCATAGGAAGTGCTGTTTACAACTAAGGTTTCTTTACACCGAATCTTCAGTACTGAGTATCTGCTCGGAATACCCTTCTGGCTTCATTTTTCTTGATAACAACACAACAAAAAGCTTGGGACCAAACATTGAAAACAAAACAAAATAGATTAAGTTGAATGTATCATGCTTTAATTTTAAGAATATATATGTGTGTGTGTATATATATATATGTGTGTGTGTGTGTATATATATATATATATATAAAAGACATGCTCATGTTGTATCAGTAATGATATTTTGCTTTTCTATGTATTTAACCCTGCATATCTTCCTTCAGACAGTAAGTCACATTGCATACAAAGATCAGGACTTTAAAGCTAGAGAGAAGCATTTTATTACTATGACTTCTGCAGAAAAATCTATACTAGCATCGTAAAAGCACTACTGTTTTCTCTGAGCTGAGGGAAGATGAGAAAAAAAGCAGGAGGACAAGACTGATCAGATAGCAAAAAGCATTCAAGCATAAAAACACTTTTAGAAAAATTAAAGTCAGCCAGTACACACAGGCTTGGCACAGATTTGGGTTGGGAGTTCTGGATGGGGGGCAGCTGTTGTTGAAAACGACAGAATTTGTCAGGTTTCAGAGCAAGAAAGAATTATTATTGCCTGAAATTCAAGGATTATTCCCCCTAAGAAGCTGTCAATTAGCATAACTTTGAACCCAGCAAAACTCTTTCTGACTGCTAGGATGTAGCTATGGCAACAAGATCCAGGAACCTACAATAAATATGATACAATGTCAATAACTCAGTCTTTTTCATGTAAATAGACATAGCACAAGAAAGACAGAGACCATTTCCAGTGATTTAAATTCAATTTTTAGGTCTCTTCCAGGCTGGGAATGTTATCACATTCCAATGTCTAATAAAAGAAAGAGTAAGGAAGGAAGGAACGGGAAAAAAACAACTAAAAAACACTTTAAATTTTAAGATAAGATGACTACAGTTGTGGACTTTTTCCATCAAATCTATGAAATTCCATGAACAGATACCATCTCTATTAAATTCAGTAAATAGGTTTGGAATTGTTCCAGAAAACCTATTCAGTTTAATGAATAATTGAGATCTTTCTAATTGAATTTTCAAGTCAGTCCTGGAAATAAAATAAATGGAACAGAAAAGCTCATGATTCTCTTATTTGGCTTTGTCTCCTAGCTGCATCTGTAAAGGAATGCCATTTTTATATATGGGAACATTAAGTCAGAACTTTATGGCAATGGAGCACAAAGCAGAACTTCTAGAAAGGATATTTTTTATAGCATTTACAACTGCAAATCATTGCCTAAACAAAGTTCTCTCTGCCCCATTCATCACTGTGTAAGAACTTCATGGAAAAGCATAATGCTTTTCCTTTCCTACAATCTATAAAAGGCCAATTTAGATACTTTGAAATGACGGCTATCAGACGGTGCAACAAACGTACAGCCATCCAAAGAGCATTTAGAACGGGACGGGGTGTTAAAACCAATAGCTTCCTAACACCTAAAGCATTCCTTCCCCAAAACCTAAACTAATACACTAGAGGGAAAATAATAAATAAATAAAAAGTCCTCTGGCTGGGAAGATACAGCAGGTATAAGATGATGTTGTCAGGAAATCACACCCAAGAGCAAAGAACACAAAATGAAGTTGTGAGATTGAACTAGAAAGAAGCAGCAGCATGAAAGGTAGAAACTGATGAGGAATCTGGAGTGGAACAGGCTGGGAGAGTCTCAAAGTGAGAGCAGAACACCCGAATTCGGGACATAAAGGTACTGATGATGGAATGACAAATCCCAGACAAGAGACAGAAATGACACCAGGTAAATGATGGCCCATTACAAGCAAGAAAGCTCTTAGCTAAAAAGCTGTAAAGCTGCTGCCTGCCAAAAGGACCTTAACTCACATGTCATTTCTGCCTCTCTATATCTCCCTCCAATTCTGTCCAACTATGAATAGCTGACTCCCTCCTATCCTCATCTGAAGAGCTTGCAGCCACAGTACTGAACTGCACTGAGACACATACAGGCCCGGGGCTGAGCCCAGGAAAGCAATAAGGATGGTTCCATTTCCAGATAGACGGGTCTTCCATAGGACAGAGAAGACAGCCACTTGTCACCCTCTTGCTGATTGCAAAGATTTGTTAATGCATCTTTGCATGCACTAAACCTACAACAGGGGCCATTAGATTTGTGTACTGCTACCAATTCATTGCTGCGCTTTTCCCCCTGTCTCAGATATTTCTTTAGGGTAAGGATTACTTGGTTCAAGTCAGAGCATGCAGAGTATACTGCATTAAGAGTAACCATCCCAATGGCTATATGTATGTGAATAATACATATTTTGAGAGTAAGTATAAAGGACAGTAACACCAAAAAAAAAAAACAAAAAAAACACCACAGCATTGCATCAAGAATCACCCTAAGATTAGATGTGGTAAATACTTCATTGAAATAGATATAGTTTAACATGTCTAGCATGTTCTCTTGCTATTAAATGAGCTATTTTTAATAGATAAACAGATTATCTATAAACTGAAAGCACAACTGCATTTGCATTCTACTTATGAGTATCTGTTCTGAAGCCACTACATCCTGGATCACGACCTCATCAGAACTCACCATCTAAGTGCTTTCAGGCTCACACTGTACTTGGACCCACCTGAAATCACTCGTTTTGAGAATTCGTGCATCATTCGCCCCTGCCCCAGTCAGGAACAACTGCCCCTATGACATGGTGCACTTTCATACAGGGCCTCTACGCAGAGATCCCACTGCACTCTTCGGGGAGAGGAAAAAAAGTTCTCTCTAAGCTCAAATATCTTGCTTAACTTTTCTCTGTAGTTTTAACTGGAGATAATATACTGTTTCATTTTATGTCCTAAGTCAGGTTGTGTGAATAATTGATTTCTCAGTTCAGCAGATCGAACTGAATTTAAAATAACTCCTTCTCTTGCTGAAGCCCTCAAAATTTCATTTTGACATGACATGTTCCATTTCAGAGTCTGGTAATGAAAGCAATGAAATGATGGCCTGATTTACAAAATGGAGAGGAAAAAGGAGCTCCCTTTCACACTGAAGTTCAGACGGCCTGCCTCCTTTCTCCTGTCTGCGACTCTTCATAAGACAGATAAACCCATGCAAGAGCTGCCCTAGGGGCCGCCTGGACCTCTCTCCCTGTGTTCCTCCAGTGACACACAAGTAACAACGAAGGAAAAGGGACAGACCGTTCTGGCAGCGCTACCTGTTAGGTCAGTTGCCTCAGATGCACCATAAAACTGCATCCTCCGCGATCAAACACTGCGTTCAAAGTGGACGTTCCCCGGCCAAAAAGAGCAAAGGAGACTTACCTTAGAGGCAAGCACCTAAGGCCTCTTTTTAAACTCGAGCATTTCACCAATCAAATTTAATCCTCAGGTAATTCAAGCAGAAGATTTGAAGCAAGATGGAACATATATTTAATTATCTTGTATGAAGTGGAGCATCATCAAAAGCAGCAGCAGACTGCATTGTTTCCTGGGCAAGAAAAGCCTATAGTAAGCATCCCCCTGATGCAAAGAGGTAGGATTTACAGTCTCCTCAGTCAGTGCTGATTCAGGCTTCCCACATCCTGGGTACTCTAATCAGCATGCTTTGGGATAAAAGAGGAAAGGACATATCATTTACCCTATTTACTGACTCTAAACTCAGTATTTTTCCCTTTTTTTTTTTTTTTTTTTTTTTTTTCCCCTCCTTCAAGTAGCTTTGGAACCTATGAAATTCCACTTCTAAGAAATCTTAAGATCAAAAACATCCTCTGAATTGTCATGTACTCATGATATCCTGCATTTTAGGCATCCTTCCTGTCCAGCATTTCACTTCCAGATGATACACGTCTATATCTATAGGAATGAGAACATTACAAATGTATCTCAGGTTTTCAAAACACACTACGTTATCCAGAAAGGAATAATGAAGAAGGGAAAAAATGCAGCTGTTAAACTAGCAAAAATATCAGCTTTCATATACATAAAGAAGGAGGACTGTGATAAAACTGGAATATCAGAATAGCAATTGAAAATTTGCTGCTTCTGGCCAGATGCTAAGCAAGGTGACAACGTTCAGAGCTGCCAAAACAGCTGAAAAACACCAATTCTTTGTGAGGATGCGAGAGCACCTGTATATCAACTTGCTTATGGAGCTTTGGAACTTCCCTACAATTTATTGAAACTATTCTTACCTTTAAGTAAATTGAAATAATAAAAAACTAAAATGAGAACGCATATTTGATGAAATGATTGCTGAACACCTCGGCAAGCTAAATGTCCACTGAACTCTGAATAAACGTCTAAATCCTATACCAAATCCCTCATAGCAAAAGGATCCATCCCATAGGATTGGATCCTTTCTGCAAGGTAGTAACTTTATTCCCCAAATAATATTTCTGTCTCTCATGAAACTAAGTGATTCACCCAAGGCCACAGTCTATGTCCCATGACATCTGATTATGCATTAACTGTGCCAGTTAGCAGCTTTCAAATTTAGAAGTGAATCATGCCAGAAGAAACCCAGAGCTAGGAATTACAACCTTTTGAGACAAGACACTGATGGTAGCTCACTAACATTGCTCAGCAGTAGGAGCCAGAAGCATCTTACAGATGTTTTATTTTTAAAGTATGCAAGTCTCCCATTGCAGCCCTGCCACATCTCATCAAAATCTGCCTGCATGCCATGAGACCTGATCTCTGCAGTACATCACATCTGCCAAAACAGAGTGATGTAATGTAGAATTTGCAATTAATATAGGTCCTTTTCCAGTACGGTGTCCATGATCAAAAGGGTAATATTTGATGAGTAAAGTTAAAACTAAAGAAACTCTTCTAAACTGATTAAAGGTTTTATTCACGATGCTCAAAGTTATTATCTCTGCCCTAACTGTAACTTCAGGGCAAAGAATGCGTTTTTCATTTTTAGATCGTTTAAAGAAAAAAGATCTGTTTTTAAAGAAAAACTCCTTCAACATTCTATTCTATAGTTTGCGAACAATCAAGACAAAAATCACTGGGTTTTGCAAGATTGGACATTGAAATTCTTAATCGTTTACTGTAGCTTTTAGTACCATGGTTAAAAGTAGCTCTCCCATGAGCTTTCAATCCATATTAGAGCCTGCGATAACCATCCTCAATAACTAAATTATTACAGCAAAAACAAAATAATCTGAGCAGAAGCAATGTCACATTTGAATGTTCATGAATAACATTTTTCACTTCCATGCAAATTCCTGCATGTATATTGAAGGCCCATGGAATACAGCTAGTTAATTAGAGATGCTGGTAAAACTAGGAAAGTACCCATGCAAAAAGTAAAGAAAAAAGAGCCATCCCTAAAGCCTCTCTTTCCACATGAAGGATTTTAAATCACCTCCCTTGCTTTCTTTATAATCCCTCCTGTTCCTTTCTCTAGCCCACCCCCACCTACATACAATCACTATGGAAAATAAGCTCATTATAGTGCAGCACGGGTTAGCTATTGCCAGTCAGAAATGAATCAACTGATGCAAAGCTTTGTATTAGTGCTTGCCATTTGCATCACAAGGAAGGCGCGATGGCATTCCCTGCAGATGGTAACTCATACCCGGCATCAGCGCCTGACACGATGTTGGATCAATGTTTAACAAGAGATCCAAGACGACCAGATTTGTCTTGATGAGTTTGTGCTACCAGAACAAATGTTGTTTTTCTTCGTCTTTCAGGTCATCTTGCCAGGATTCCCTGTTACATCATGCTGATCTCACTATGCTTAATATTATACTACATTCTTCCATTTCTAGGTTAAAGCTGGTCCTGCCAGAAATGTGATTCATCCATAAATGAAAAATAAATCAATACCCATATATCTCTCTCCTCTCCAGTAAGTATTAGCAGATTTACCTCCAATTTTTAATAATTTTAGCTGTGTCTCTTTAGATACGACAGACAAGCAGTCCCTTTCCCATTTGCCTTCGTACTTAATTTTGTTAAAGAATTTGGACATGACTCAGCTGAAGTCAATAGGAGGACACAATGGATAGGATTTCATCTGAAGTTTGTAATACGAGATTTATGTTGCCATGACAGAGATTTATGCAGTAATAAAATTGTACTATTATTAAGCATTCTACAGTATATCAGTAACAGGGATTACACAAATCATCCTATATGGGCGAATTGCAAAGACAGCTACACACATATTTTTAGACAGTAAGCATTTTAATACAATTTATAATCCTTTTAAATAAATGATGTCTATCTAACTCATTTACTCTTTTCCCATGGGATGTTTTATGTAAATAGAGAAAAATCTGGACCTTCAGTACCTAACAAATTCAATGCATTCATCTATCTTACCACAAAAATACTAGAACAGACAGGAGGGAATAAGTTATTTACTTTTGATTGACATTGAAAATTAGCATAAGCAATTTCTTCCCGTTAATGCAACTTGGTTTTGTTACAAAATTGTTTAACAAGTTCTAATAGATTTTTGTATTTATACTTACCTTCCCAAGAGTTCCAAAGAGGTTCTCAAATTATGATTTCAGAATATCTTTGCCTACTACATCCCATGTAAAATACATGCTACTTCAGACCTTCGTAAAGTCAAATGGCAGAAATAGAGAGACGTGTCAGACCATAATAAAATAAAATAAATAAAGGTTTTAAAGCTGCCCTGTCCTTAAAACCATATATAGCCTCATGTCAATAAACTCAAGTATTGCATTGGATTTGCATCAACCAAAATATGCAGAATCAGATCCAAAGATCTTATAGGAGCTCATATTTTACTAAAAATTGTCTGGGAGATAAATTCCATTCCACAAACATGATTATTTGGAAAGCTTAGTTTTCTGCCTGTCGTCCTCATTTTTCTGCTCTTACAGCACAAAGCCAACAACTCTGCCCTGTAAGTAACCTTAATTTGTCAGACTGTACAAACAAAAGAGAAGCACACATTTCAGGGAGAGGACAGATCAGAGTATCTTTCTTCTCTACATTTATTTCAAGATACAGGAGGGAAAAAAAATTAAATGATTGTCTTGAGCATCCCCTGAGCCCAAACTCTGAAAGTGATTTTTGTGACAGAGTTGACCATTCCAATAAGATCAAAGCATATTTTGCCACTGTCTAGAATTAGCAAAAGGAGACTGCAACCCAGGAAGGGACAAGTGTAAGGAGAAAGGGAGATCATATTTAAAATTCCTTCCATTCCGCTGGAACTGCTAGTCAGCCTTTAAAGTGTTGAGCCTCTGGAAGATGGTTCAAACTAAGATTCCCAAAGGGATTAAGAGCAATGGGAGGGGATCTAGCAGACTGAAGCAAAGCTTTACGTACCAAACATTCTTTCTATAATTCACAAGGCATGAAATTGCCTCACGTATTATTTGGCTTTGGCCCAAAGTAAGTCTAATTTGCCAATTCCCGAGTAAAACAAAGTATTGTATACAACAATTACATATGTAAGTTATTTCATGGACTTTAGGACTGAAATACTTAATTGCTTTCTTGGAAAGGCATATTAATTGCCACTTTAGTGGGCCTTCCATTTTAAGGCAGGTCATTCATTCACCCCTCTTCCCAGAGATGTGTATAACAGATCATATACTGTCCTTCCTAGTTTATGCTTCAAGTCACACGCACTGCATGCCCTCAAATTCCCATACAAATTCAATGTACGGACAGAGCAACATAAGATACTACAAGTATCTTCATCACATTGCTTTGGGTAACCAGAGTGCATCATAACTACAGCAAGGCAACTTGCTTAATTTATAAAGCAACCCAGAAGTGTTCTGACCAAACTCCTCTCTCCAGCTTTGCCATACGATTACTGCACTGTCAGATATTGATTCTACCATCAACATATCAGGGAGGAAGTAACACCAAGGAAAGCACTGAAGAGAAAAATATTCTGTGTAGTGACCAAACTATGGCACATGGCAACCAAGTAATGATGTCTTCGTAGCACTTCAGAAAGCAGCAAGTGATTCTGTGTTAAGATGGGTTCCTACTTTGAAAAAAAATACCAGGGATTTCATGTTTATTGCATCTAGTTGTCAAAGCACATTCTGCTTGTTATACACACCAAAGGATGGTTTCTTACGGCTAAATTTACAAACTCTAAAATCATGCCAAGTCATTTCTGGACCATATACGATCATTATAAATATTATATTATTTTTAAAATAATTGTGTAGATTTTGTCCTTATTTATACAACTTCTATATAGCATGGCAAACCTTCCTCAGTTATATATAGGCCAGTAAGCAAAATAACTCCACAGGTCAGGACCATCTGATTAATGGCAGACAGTCCA
>VZSV01000122.1:1112424-1131516 GCA_013398735.1 Nothocercus julius | reverse complement strand
AGGAAAGTGGCACTGTATTGAGCAGAAGGGCTTGGCAGTCAGGAAACAGATTTCATTCACAGAATTAGTTCAGATTGTAGTGCAGACTTCAGTTAACTTTTTATACAAGGTAATATTCTCAGTACTGTTTATATTATGAGCTGTCTTTTGCTTCATAAACTTGTCAAAGATTTTATGGCAGAATAGTAATTCTTTAATTAAAAATGAGTAATGAACTTATGATCACTATGATCTTGATAGACACAAAATGATACCCTCAACAGTTACTTCCTGTAAAATATCAGCAAACAGCAGAAGCCAGAACTATTTTAGATATTGAAAGTCACCTTAGCTCAGTTCAAATATCAGATGCAAAAAGTAACTTCTATAGTTAGCTACAGCTTCTGTCTTTCTGAGTGCTGAAATAATCCAGTGGACTATTCTTTGCAGTATAGTTCAGCTTTGTTGAACCTCTATTTCGGTCAGTCGGGAGCAAAACTCTCATTTTGATCTTGTTAAGTACCAGAAGTTGCATGTTTGTTTTCAGTGTCAATGCGCTGAGCCCTGCATACATAACTGCAGCAGGAGGCACGCTTGACTCCTTGCCACTTGGACCGCGCGGTTTACAGCCCAGGTCTTGTACACGTTAATAAGCATCAACTCTTCAGCTGACCAGACCACCCTTAGCATCACCAAGGGAAATCCTCCTGGCCTTCAAAAAGGTAACCATTTTTATTTAAAAATTCTCAAGTGATTCCAAATGAGACTGTCACAAATACATAAAACTAAATCTATGAATATTGTACCTAAGCATTAAATACCCCTTTTTAAAAAAACTACTCAACAACATCAAAAGCACTAGAGTTGAGTGGATGACACTGAAGGCAAAATTAAATCTCATGAGCAAGTTTGGGAGGCTTGAACGACCAAGTTAACCATGTAGTGGTAAAATCCTCAGGCATACAATACACAGAGTAAGTCACCTGCCTTGGCTTGTAAATGATGTAATACAGAGATAAGGTGGCAGTGGGTGCATCCAGACCAACCTTTGCATGCAATACAGTAAAATACACTGATCTGCAAGCAAAATAATTTTAGATAACCAACCTTTACAGGGTTGATTGTTGAAGCTGTATGGAAGGAAAAAAGTCAACATGCTGGCATAACAGAAGTGGTTAAAACTCCTTTCTCCTACTCAGGAAACACTTTCTTTCATAACCAAGTACTATAATGATTAATTAGGTTTCCACATAGGTCTAGCTATAGCAGACTATTACAGGACGTTTTGGGAAAAAAAAAGAGGAAAAAGCCTTCACATTTATATGATATGACATTACTCCCACTGAAAGCCACAGAAATTCTATTAGTGACCTCAGCGGGAATAAGAGCAGGTCCAAAAGGCTCCAAATTTTCCCATTTTTCCATCAAGATGCCCATGGTTTGAGAAAAATGCAATTTCACTTTATCATTATGAGCCACCAACCAATAACCAAGAAAAATAAGCCTAAAATTATAAGGGAGCAGCCAATGAGACAACAGTAGAGAAACTATGCAACATACTCGAATAAGCAATAAATTGAAAGCACCATCATTCTGGAAATATATGCCTCTTCTGATTCAAAGTGACACATTCTTCAAAGCAAGTATAGAGTGCTCCTCACTCCCCCCCAAAATACCGAAACCAGTCTTCGTCACGAGCTATATAAAAATAACTCTGGTAATGATCCCACAATTACTACTCTTCTTTCAGCATGAAGAAGGAATATTTTCAAAGTTGTAGATTCCCTTAGCTCACAAATATGCCACAGAATAATCAGGTTCTTGACGTATCCACACACCATCTCTAATTTAGCTGCAATGGTTATGGAACCAGCTACTTTTTCCTATTTTTGAACATATATTGAGGCTGTTGGGTAAGAGAAAACTTTCTAGTTTCTGTCACACTAATTCCCATTGACCTCTATAGTTATTTTCCTGTGTTCTAAATAACAGGAATGTCATCTGAGGATAACCTCTATGGGGAAAATTCTCCCAAGACCGCTTTCACCTCATATATATTGTTTAGATATTAAGCAGATTAGCTGCTGGTAACTATATTCCTCCTCTTCATTGTTGGCTAAAGAATAACATAAAAGGGCAAGAAAGAGTAAAGTGCTAACCATTTTTCTGTCTGGATTTCAGAGCCATGAAAATGTGTAGGTAATTAAAAAAATATGCATATAATGAAGTTTTGACCTTACTTACCACCTGTTCAAGCAAGCTGTTGGCCCTCTTCCCTTGTTCATAAAGCAGAACTCAAACATATGGATATTCCTGGAAAACATAAGAGACAGATCAACCTCTGAAAAGAAACTTTGTTGGTATGAAACTAAGAGCTTATTGACTGGAATAATAGAACATTCCTCTGTAGAGTTTCTTAGCACAAACACTTGACAAAGCTGCAGTACTCTCTCTTGTGCAAAACAGGAAAAACAAGACTTCCACTGGCCTCCAGAGTTGCTGCTTTTTGACACAAAAGTTCACAGTAGAAATTTCTTATTTAGTTCGCATACTCCTACTGTGTGCCAATGCTTCTACTGAAGTCTCTGGATCAAAAATAATTAATAAATTCTTTCCTATACTAGCAAGACACAAAATAATTAAGATGTTTCTCCTTGTTATTTCTTAAGTTTAGTTATTCCAGACCATATGCTTTATTTCAGTAACTTAACACTTGCTGGCACATACATGAAGTAGCGTCACAAGTACCCTGAGAAGTAAGACAATGATTCTTAATGTCCAGAACCAACCCTTTGTAGTGCATAAGAGCAGCCCTCTATTAACCACAAAATAATTTTGTGCATAAAAATAAAATTTCATTTAAAAAAAATGCACACGTAGCATATGAACATTCACTCTATTTGTAAAAAACAAACAAAAAAATTAAGAGAATTATTTTGATTATTTTAATTACCCCATTTACTAACAGACCCATTTAGGGGCTATTTACCTTAGGAAAGAAGAAGAAATTATTCCTTCTGAAACAAAATCACTGAACATACCATAAAGGAAATACAGCCAAATAGTTCCATTATCTTCGTAACTGATGAATGCTACGATAACAAAATGCTATAGGAAAGACACCAGTAAACACCACATATTTCTTCAATCACAAATAATGTAATCAAATATAACACTTCAAGAAACATGCAAATTTTGCCACCAGTATAAACTATGTTTCAGTGTAATTAGACTGTTTTCTTAGAAAAGAGATACACTCAGAGAAATTACAGAGGAAATCTTAGTTTTTCAAATCAAGACATTGTATTTCTTATTTTATTTTTCTTGCAAGACAGGCAAAATAATAACACAGAGCATTCATTTCCAGAGAGCATGAACACTGTCTTTGCAAAATCTGGATGAACCTTTCTTTTTAAAGGTGGTAGGGGGAAGACTAAAAAGCTAAAAATCGTATTTTTTCAACTACTCTAGTTATCTTTGTTTCCAAATATATCTGATTCCATGCGTATTCTGCTCGTTGGAAACGTATCTTCATCTAACCTAGAATACTGCTAAGTTAGCAGTATTTGCATTACAAGAGAAAAGAGGATAAATCATTTGACCTGAATATAAAGTTGCTTTAAATTCCTGAATTCTGTAACAGATTTTCAAAAACTAAAAGTTGCTTGCATGGCACTACCATAAAACTCTTGATTATCATTAAATATTATGATGACCACTGAATTCTTCACTATCATTAAATATTGGGCAAGATACACAAACATATATATATAGCCAATGTATATATACCCAACAGTAGCTATGCAAAAACAGTGCTACAGCACAGTTGCCCATCAGTCTACTTCTATTGGCTAGACTGTAGTTGGAGGACAACCATGCCTACATACAGCATGTCTCCCAAGGGCAGCAATTTATGCAATCAATATCACAACTAACTCTTTTTTGTTGTTTTTTTCCCCTCCAGTTCAAAGACTGCTCACGAACAGGGGCTAAACTGAACCCGTGAATATCATTAACAAACGACTACTGCTCAGAGAGTAAAGAGATGACAGGACGGGAGAAATAGCTTTTTATACCATAGAAACTGATTTTTCTCTAGAAAATACAAAGCTATCTGCAGACTGCTTTTATGAAGGAATTTAAAAAAAAAAAAAAGTGAAAAGGAAAAAAAAAATTGCTTTTTATTTTTTCCTTCCATTCTTGTAAGCCAGTGTTTTACTATTTTACAAGAGCCAAATAATTCTAGCATGTGCCTTGGTAAATTTCCTTTCTCATTTCATAATTTACAAACCATAAAGCAACACTGTGTCTTAATATAGCCATTCCAATGGCTTCAGGATGACGGTTGATGAAAATTTATCTAATTAGTAAACAGGATGCTTTATTTATCTCCAGCGCTGATAAGTAAAATGCTTTTAAGTGCTGCAGAACAAAGGAGAAATGCCATCACAAAACGTACTAGCAAGTAAAGCCACGTACATGGAAACTCACTTAGTTACAAAATGCAATTTCATTAAAGGGGTCATGTTGTTCCAGAAGCAGCACTGAGGGAGATGGCATTGTCAGAAGAAATGTGAGGAATCAGTACAAATCCAACCTCAGGCAAAGCTTTCCCCCCAAAGTCTCATTTTTATTAGCAATTCAGACTTTACCTGCTGAGCTCTATTAAACATTAAAAAAAAAAATCATTTATTTTAACCAAAAGAACTGCAAATAGTGATAATAATCAGAGACAATATTAAACAGACATCAGGGGGAATATTACACAGAGAAAAAAGAAATCAATAACTTGGCTAGGTTTTAAAACATAGCAGCAAGTGTTCAAACTAATTTTCAAAGGGCCATTTTAAGAAGCATGGCAATTCTGTATGACACACTCTAAGAACTTCTGTTCGTAACTGAAGTTCTTAAATTCCCATATAAAAAAAGTCTGTGAAAAAAGTATATATAAAACACCATTAAGATATCTCATTGAAGAAGCTGAAGGACAAGCTTTGCAATCTGTATTTTCAATACAATGATAAAAAAACAGAATGGAATTTTAGGCACAACCTTAAATTTAGTATTTTTATTATGCTTCCATAAACTCTTGAGCAGGAACAGTACCTGTTGAAAATAAAGAAATCCTTATTAATGTTGGACCTTTTCAAGGATTTAAAGCTTTCATTGATTTCTTTGACAGTATTTTTAGTGTCACCTGGATCTGGGGAAAAATCACAGTATTACTGTTAAGCTGCTTCTTAAATATTATTGTCCAGGACTTCACAAGGTTGTCGTTTGTGTCACCCCCAGGAGTCCACTGATCGCAGCAGAGAGCTGCTGCCCTTCATTCAGCACTGAACCAGCCACAGCGCGGCCTTTTAAATTACATATATGCACATACTGAGATGCAAGTCTAACATCAAAAATGCTGTTTTTGAGATTATGAACTTTAGAACAATATACTAGGTCTTTATTTCTAAATTGGAACTTAAGACAAGTATCTCCACCATTAACTGAAGAAAGAGCCACCTAGAACATCTAAACGCACACAGGTCTCCCCCACGACAGAACTATGCGGGACTCGGAAAGGCAAGTGAAGTGTTTGCTGTAAAAAACAGCTGAACACGAGCGCATGATATTAGCACACAAACTAATGAATGGTGTTGTGAGGGTAGGCCAGGAGCTTCTTTCTATGTCCCACAGACAGCAAGGACAAGAGGTAGAAAGCTCAAAACTAAGTGACTCAGATTTGTTCCAAGATGTCACCTAAGCCCCAAAAGCAGGTACTTGGCTACCTGAAAATGCTTGTGAGAACTATTCAGAAGTAATTACAACTACTTAAAACTTCTACTGTGCAAGCCTCTAACATAGATCTATGATATAATCACATACGAATCTTTGACATTAAGATTCCATTTTTGAAAGTTTATATTCATCTATGTTGTTGATAAACATTTGCTTCTTCGCTTTTTTAAGCAATGGAACTTCAATGAAGTATGTTCCACATACTGGCATTCTTCACGTGATTAAAAACAATCACTGTTCAGTATCTGGCTCCTATGAGGAATAATTCAAGCATATACCATAAGAACAACAGCATATACAATAAGAACAACAGACAAGAACAATTCTTGATGAGAAAAAACACCTGGTGTTAAAACTTGTCACTAACCTTTTGAGCTCACATATTCTTAAAGTTACAAGGGATGTGATGTAATGTGGCTTTGAATCCCCTTTTGCTCCGCTCTACCACACAGCACTAGGGAAGTGAAGCAGCAACACAAGGGAACAAGCCTTCCAGGCTTCCTTTATAACCTTGTTAGAAAGGTTTAGTCTGCCAAGCTCATGGTCTCAAATGGTTTGAATTTCTCAGGAACTAAGCCAACACTCAAACTGCAACAGCAAGAAAAGTAGAGTTGTATTTTTAATTTGCCAAATAAGTAACATGGCTTAACACTATTAAGAGGGGAAAAAAAAAAATGATGGAAAAAGAGCACTTAATCTATTGGTCTATCATGAGCTTGAACAAACTTCTTTCTGCCAGAGCACTTACTGAAAACTAACGAGTATGTATTGTACGACTGCAGTAAGGACTATCTTAATAAGTCTCTTATAAATATTCAAAAGACCGACCATATTAGCAGTTCCCAACATAGTAAAGGGTGAAGGTCTACTAAAGAACAGCTCCAGGCAAAGTGCAGACAATCCTGGCTGGAACCTTATGCTGAACCAATGCTGGCTGACAAGGGTATGACCTTCTACTGATGCTAAAAGTGATGACTTTGTTCCAAAACTGCCTGGTCACACATTTAACAGCTCTGCCTTTCTCCCCATAAGAGTAAAACATGCTCATCAGGTAACTCAGTTCCACAGATATAAGATATCAAAGAAGGGCTGAGCATGTTTATTATTTTAATGTTACAAATATGTCCTCCAGTTGCTTTAATACAGACCAGCTGTAGAGGTGAAATCCAAGCACAGGTCTCCCAGCCCCAGGACTTAGCCACCGCACCACTCACTACAGGAGGATTGCACTGATAAAAGCGAGAAGCTAACAGTAAGTACATTGACAAAAAGCAAGTGCTTAGCAGAAATACAGCTCCATACAGTACCACATGCAACAGTGCAGCAATTCCTAAAGCTCCCAAAAAACGTGCATAAATAAAAGGAAATCATCTTTGTTTTGTTTATCCAGCCTAACAGACAAGACAATTGTGAATTATTTTAGCAGTGCCTTTCAGCTTGTCCAAAACATTTACTGCCTATTGTTTTCATCTTCCCAGTTACAGACATGCCAACGTCAGATAATATCTGTTACAATCAACTTGGATTTACTATTCCTAGCATCTGTCTCAAGTCTAACCTATAAAACAATACCAAACAAGAAATGGGAATGAGGAGAAAAAGAGAATCAAAAATATCACAAACAGAAGCACTACATTCACACTCTGAATGTAGTAACAAAAAAGAGAAAAAAAAAAAAAAGAAAAAAAAGAAAAAAAGACTCTACAGGCAAAAATGTTCCAGCTGAGCTAAACATGGTTTCCTGCTGCTGTTACTATCCTAGTACTGTAGAAAAGCAATTGCAAATATTACTCATGAAGTACAAAATACTAAATTAGCACTAAACAGATGAGAAAAACATGCACTTACTGGTAAAGCTAAAATTCATCAAGATATTATATTCACTATGCTTGAAAACAGGTCTATAAGGTAACACTGGAAGCCTTTAAATTTAAATAAAGCTTTGCAAATTCTTTATTTCACTAAAGACAAAGGTTTGACCATAAGTGTTAATTTCAGTGGACACAACACAGTCAGTAAAAAGGGTAAATTATACTCAGGCCAGTAAGCAGGATTAGCATAGGTAATTCCATTCTTCCTACCCTGAGACAGAAAATTCCTGTATTTTTAGCCACGAGAGAGGAGCTTATAACCATGTCTGGAGTTTCATAAATGCAACTGCTAAGGGATTCCTCAGAACTATAGTCATAGCCCAGCCAGACCCACGGCTCTCTAGTGAGCTCTGCCTTCACAGCTTGGCACACACTGGGCATTCACTGACGGGTTAGACTTGCTGGTGCAAAACAAAAAAGGAGATTGCATCGCACCCCAGGAACTCCTTCCTGGCCTTTCTGCCCTTTGCATCAACATGATCCTTGACGCTTTGCTGCTTCTTTTACAAGATGAAGAGAAAATAATTTCAAGATATTCAATTATTAAATATTTTCTTTTCACAAAAAAATCACAGAATTTTGGGGGTTGAAAGGAACCTCTGGAGATGATGGAGTCTAATTCCCCTACTCAAAGCAGGGCCAATTAGAGAACATTGCTCAGGATGTTTTCCAGTCAGGTTTTGAAATTCTCCAAGGATAGAATCTGGGCAACCCATTTCAGTGTTCAATCACCCTTTACAGTAAAATCTTTTCCCTCCATCAGATTTTGATTAAAATAAGACTTCTCTACACTGTACTCACCAACATATAATAGGCTGTGTTGCCTATTGTAGTATTCTAGATCAATGGGAGCTCCTTAAAAATCAATGAGTTCTGAACAGGACAATGAGCTGTATAACCATGAATTTTATTGAACGTGCCTGCATGCATTAGTAAGGACACAGCACAGCCTCAGGGTCCAATAATGTAGGGGTCTGGATTCCTTCATCTTCCAGTGATTGCTCTAAATTCCCTGGTCAAAGAAGGATCCACAAACTAGGCACACATTTTTCTTCCTGGGTATTTCACCTACTTTCAGCCTCTAGGTCTTTATTATTGAATGTGACCGATAGACTATGGAATTTTAAAAAGTATTTTTAATGCATAGTTTTTCATAAAGAATCTACTATTACCTTGCCTCCAAAAATACATGCAAACAATTATGCTGAGGTGGAATTGGGAGAAACCAATATAAACCCAGTGCTCTCAAGATCAAGATCAGCAGTCAGACACATATTATGTGAAATGACAAGAACGTACAAGCACTTTGATGGAGTTGGTATTAAAAAAAACCCTCTCAAGTAACATTTGCTGAAAGGACAACATTAAGAGGTAGTTAAGTGTCAAATGCCTCCCAAGAAGTCAATGCTGTGCATGATTCTCCTTACAAACACATCTGTAATTCATGCATATTTGTAAAACTACACGTGTAGAGCAGAGACAAATAACAGGCTCTTAAACACTAAAATTGTGTAATTGTTACATTTGTATAATTCCTACGTTTTAATATTTACTAGAAGAAAGCTTTGAGAGATTTGTTTTCCCCACAAGAATTCTTCATCTTGGTGTAAATATTTTATATTCTGCACTCTAAAAATCAGGCAGCTTATTGCAGGGTGTGGTGGTTATTGCTTTAATTCCAACTATACTCCTTTTGGATTCCCCACAAACTGTGGGCACCTGTAACTATGTTACATTAGTAAGATTCTCCTAATTAATTTTTTTTCGTAAAGTCAGAAGACAGTGACCTGTTAACAGGGCCACTAGTTCTTTGAAGGATGTCTTAGCAGGTCAAATAGTATGTACTTACAAGGATTTTGTGATCTGTTTGCCAGAAATTCTGTCAACAGTTTAGATGCCTTTAGTAACAAAAATTCAAGCAACAGATATTGATTCTATTCAAATCAGTGTCAGAAGTAGCAAACGAAATTATATTCTCTGCATAATATTCTCACAGATACACTAATACAGACAATAGAAAGATAACTTAAATTGAACACCTAATTCCATGTTAATTATGATTCAAGTTTGCTAGCTTGCTGCTTTTTAAAAAGAGGCACTGCGGTCTTTCAAGTATTAAGACATAAAATGAGGTTAAAAGTTACAGAATGTAGAGCTTTGCTTTCCAGCAGGGAAAAAGCAAACAAACAAAAACAAAACAAAAACAAAAAAAAAACCCACACACACACTTTGTATGCACCCCCTGCCTTGGCTACATACTTCATAAATTTCAGAAGGTTCAACTTGTGAAACTTGCAAGTTCTTCCCATTCTTTTGTGGCACAAAGCATAAAGAACTGGCTTTTATTTGTGTATAAATTCAGCCAGAGAATGCAAAGAAAATTGTTTGCTTGGGAAGTTTTAATCCAAGAGAATATGAGGTCAAATAATACGAGAAACAAAAACATCTAGAAGAACAATGTTTAAAACATGCACAGTACTACTGGCCAACATTAAGGTTA
Organism: Nothocercus julius; assembly: GCA_013398735.1. Taxonomy (NCBI): domain Eukaryota; kingdom Metazoa; phylum Chordata; class Aves; order Tinamiformes; family Tinamidae; genus Nothocercus; species Nothocercus julius. The sequence continues at coordinate 1,121,379 of VZSV01000122.1, read as the reverse complement.
CCAACATCTCTACCCTCCTACAGAGGAGGAAGTGAGAAGTATTTGCTAAATATAGAGCTGGACATTTGGAAGGATGCCTATCCTATTTGCGCATTCATCTATTTAATTGTGGGCAATATAGCCCACTAGACAGCCCGAGGCAATGTGAATGTTCAATATTCTCTGAAATTATACAGCCTCAGCTGGAGACTGGACTTAACCATACACGTTACTATAAATGAAAACCTTGCATTTTGAAACCCTTCACTGTCATAAGTGCCTCTGAATTTCTTTTACTCGGGTTTAGGAATATACTGAATGCCTCCACACAGTAATTTTCCATTGGACTCACTGCTAATCATGTGATCAACAAAATCAACAGAGAGGTAGCAAGCAGGGGAATATAGATGCATCTCCAGGAAGATAGATACTACATTTTAAGAAATACACTTTTTCCAAAATTTCCGGTCCCAATATGCATGTTCTGTTCACTTTCATTGAGTTTATGTTTGGAACAGAAAAATCAGAGGATAGCAGCAATCTTTTAAAATATGTTCCTCAATTAAAGAGGAGGACATATCGGTACAATAAAGAGGAAATTACATTCCAGTTTAAGGACAGAACTGGAATGATGATTACTATTCAAGAAAAAGAAATACTGAAAAGGATTCAAATTTAGGGACTGCATAAGCTTCCACTGTTACATCGTATTTAAAAAACAGAATGTTTCACCCTCCATCCCTAAATACAGCCTCCGGAGAGGGAACATGGTTTTTCACTTCCATTATCTTTCTGCCTGTGGTAAGGAAGTACCTTGGTCCTGAATCAGACCCACAGGAATTTATTAAGTGCTGTTTCTGTTTGTAGTAAAATCTTCAATATGTAATTTACATATTGATATATCATCATTTCTTAGCATTTAATTTAACAGCTTCTCCAAAATAGAGATTTTATTACCTAAATTATGGAAGTCACAGAGGGGGGTAGTGGTGACAGCATGACTTTCCAAACGAATACAAAATACGTCTCTCAAAGTAGTAGTTATTCTGTGCAGGTGTTATTGATTATCGCCATAATGGTCTCACTTCAGCAGCCGTCAATAACACACCACTTGTACTGTCACACTGGATTAAAGAAGAACCTGACCAAAACCATGTGGAGAAGTTACACCAGCACGGGACGACCCTGCCTGTGGCTCAAAGGGCAGCAATGCCAGGTCAAGCCAGCATTTGTTTGGCACTTCACTTGACATTGATAAAATAAAGTCAAAAGTAATAATTATTATGCGGAAGAGACTACGTTTTAAGGATACCAAAACATTCTGAGGTTTATGGTACCGCATACAGTAAAATTATGTTTTCACCACACTGGACCATTATTGGTTGTACCTATTGACCTGTAAAACTAGAAGTTTTTTGGGGGGAAGGAGTTGTTGTCATTTTACAGATCACATTAATAAAGCTTCCTTTCCTCAGACTGAATGGATGTCAGACTTCACTTATTTAACATAGGATTTATTTCTAAATTAAAGCTTGATGGTAATATACAATAGCTGTTTTTTTTTTTTTTTTTTTTTTTTTTTTTTTTTTTTTTTACTAACTACAAGTCAGAGTTGTTAAGTACTGAAAAGTCAAACACAGATAACGTTATCATTATCATATACAGGCATTTTTCCTACAAATGCTTAAGAGCTGGCCTATAAATAGGTAACATTTAGCAAACAAGAAATGCTCATTGGCACTGGCCTATCAAAATGGAGACACACGTTCACCCATGAGAGGCAAAACACTGCCTTTTTCCAGCAACTTAATCTTTAAGTCATTTGAACCATCGTAAAGGATTACTAAAACATTGCTTGGATTATATCTCAAAGAGTAAAATATTATTAGAAGTGTCTACTCCAATAATAAGTGTTCTGCACACATTCTAGAGCAGCACTGCAACATATAATAAACCTGGTATTTCCCAAAAAAGGCACCACTTTAAAAAGAACAGTGTTTTTATGAAACAATTTTAAAAGAAATTTCCTATGCATCTTTTGTTGCTAATAAAGAGTCTTTCCTTGACAAGTCCTAGCATAACACTGTCAGTCATGCTCATGCCCACCTTTCTCTATTCAGTTATATCTAATGCTTCCTTGCACTTTCTCAATTAAAGCAAAACTTAAATGAAAACTCTTAGAGCAGCAAGCTTCGGGATTCTACAAGACTGATGTGCAACTGATGTTATGATCATATCCATCACAAGAAATTCAATCAACAATTAGACGAATTCATTCAAAATTTTGGCAACTTTATAAAATGATAAGAAAAAAAATCAACAAAAAAAAAATCAGTCTTCTACAATAATCTCATAGGTGAAATTTATGAAGGGCTGTCTAAGCAACATTCAACCCATCAATGAAAAGTAAAATATCCACCATGTCAATGTTCTTTAACAGATGTATTTAAGGAGAATATTCATGCTGTCTCACTCTCAGCACCTGACACACATAATTCAGGAAATGAGTCTCCCTACGCTATCCATTTTTGTTACTCACTGGTAACAAATGGCTCCTCCATGGAGAGGTTCCTCCAAGGCACCAGTTAAAGCAGTTACACTGGACTTACACTTTGAATCAGCCTCTAGATGAGTCTGGCTCCATCCATGATTTTACATGCAGTCAGAAGTGGCTGCCTTTTCTATCTCAGGCATCTAATTGACATGCCTAAAGTCATTCAAACCACCTGAGGGGTCACACATCAGACTCTCCTCCCCCAAGATAGTCCACATTTTACAAACCAGATCTGAAGTCACACTGCAATCCTTTGTGCTTTAGGGAAATCTCTGTAGCCTTTGGTATTCCACATGTTGTCGAGACATGTCTACATGTTTTTTGGTTTTTTTTAAACTGAAAAAAAAAAAAAAGGACACTTATTCCTATGACTAACAGACTTTGAAGGAATTCAGGGAGAGCCTGAGTGAATACTCCTGTTACCGGCCTCAGTTCAAATTACTTAATGACCAAGAATTCCGTTATTTAAAAATAAATCAAAAATTATCATTGCATAACCAAGATTAAATAAAGAACATTTACTGTAATGAGAACATCCCATGGAAGAACTACACGGATATGCTTCCAACCCATGGGTAGAAATTACACTCCCACAGCCAATGAAGAACAGACAAGTTCTTGGCAACTGTAGCTCTAACTCACTTAACACTACAACAAATGTAGATAAATTAGGCAAAGACATTACTACAGCAACAAGTTAATGCAGCATTTTATTGTTTAAGAATGCTGTTAAGGAGAGAAAAAAAAAACAAAAAAAAAGAGCACCCTTCCACCAGCACCATTACTGAGAATGGAACACCATGATCACCATGCTGTTCTGAGTAAAGATAACTGTCATGGAGAGAGAGAAAGAAAAGAAAAAATCCACACTTTGCTAATTCTCTTCTGGACTGATTTAATACCTACCTTTTGGTATTCCCGGAAGGCAAGATTTCCATTTATAAGATGAATCCAACAAGCAAGTCTCATTAAATCATTAATTTTTTAAAATACTGCCAAGAATTAAGTGTTCCTAATATGGTTTTCAGTATATCGCCACATCAAATTTATTAACAGACTTTTTTTATTATTAACTCATGAATCTAGCAAATTAATGGTATTCTGTTAAGAGCTCAAAAAAACCACACCTGCTTTTACAAGTCAACAGACAACAATGGCAATTTAGAGAACATAGTGCCAAAACTAAGGTCACTTAAAGGCTTCAGCTGCTTCACTCGCATTATTCAAAACCTTGCTGCACCTGCTGAAGTTGAATTTAACTCTTTCTGCTCCAAAAACAAAGGCCCAAGTATTTCTGCTACACAAGAAACCTTCAACTACACACCATTTTCCTCCAGTATTTGCCTATGCTAGGATGCTCATGGGAACTGCCTGAGAGTAATCAGATACAAGTCTTCCATATAAAAGAAAATTTTGCATGCATCCTGCCCTCCTATTGCTTATTCTAACATTGTTAACTTCTCAAGAATTTTCATCTTTTTTTAAACATTCCATTAGCAAAAAAAGGAAAAAGAAAACCTATTTTAAAAACATAACAAAACACAAATGTGGTACAAAGCCTAGATCCTGTGAAGTATTTTTTCTGCCCAGTACTTCAAATTAAGCTACTGCTCAGCACCTCAAAGTAAGTCAAGGTCACTACAGCTGTAAGAATTCTTACAGGGATTACTTCATTAGATAACTCAAAATGTATCCAACTGAGATTGCAGGTCTTGCAATCAGTCCCCTGGGAAGTCTGTTCTCAGGAGTGCCTATCAAAAGGAAAGAACAATGCCTAATTCTATACTCTCAAATTATTAAATTCTGAAAGAAATTTAAAAAAAAAAAAAGAAATACTTTGAGTTTATGATAACTGCACGATGTCAAGAGTGGCCCCAAACTGATCTCACTTGCTTCTTCCCATCTGGCTTGCAATGTTCAGGCTGTAGTTCTTCAGCACTGTGTTTCACAAGACAGTAAACGCTTCACAGCCCCTAGACCACAAGCAGACGAACAGAATCTGAACTGAGGGACAAGAGGCTGCTAGTAAGGTGCTAGACTGCAGCCTTCCAATGGCATATGACAATAAGCAGACAACCAAATAAAAGTTAAACCGTAAAAGATGCCTTGACTATGTCCTTTTAATCATTAGCCAGCTTGAGATGTCATGTAAGCACTGAAGCAGCAAAGAGATGATACTGATTAGATAGCAAAATCTCAATTTCTCCCTGACCTACAAAATCATAAGCTAGCAGATTAGTGGCAGACTCGCTCCACTGTAGCTCATGGAAACCCTGTTGCTGCTTCCAAAATAAATAAAAAAGTGTGTGAGATGTGTGAAAGCCGTAATTAGAAACAACATAAACTGAGGTGTGCGCAGAAGATTTTGACTCTGCAATCAAGTACCTTACAAGACAAAGATCTAAAAGACACCAAGTCTGTAGAGACCCAGAATATCGTGTGGATTGAAAGAAAAAGGAAAAAAAAAAAAGCTCTTTTCAGTGCAATAGAAATTTGAAAGCAAAGTGCAGAAGTCCAGTCTTTCCTTATGAAGCTTAAAGTCTTTTACTACTGTCACCAGCAGCATCACCACAGTCGGTTTCTTGCTGCAGACCAAATCAGTCACTTATAAACAGAGACTGTCATAGCTTGTGACAGGAGTTTCTCTCGTTATTGTTGGTGATTATTGATTTCTGTGAAAGCTGCACAAAGCGGAGTACTATCACTAAGAAGAATTAAAGATTTTCTGTTTAGAAGGAGGAGCAATATTTTTCTTTTGAAAAATGTTTCTCTAATTCAGTATCTTAAAATCATTTTCAGTCTCTCCCAATAATAGTTTTTTCTACAGCCTTTATGAGGCTGTGGTAATAGCTCTACTTTATATGGCCTCATTCTTCTAAATAATTATGCAAAATCCTATTTGTAGTTTCTATTTACTCAGAAATAAATTATTAGCCAAAATGCATGGTAAATTTCTAGGATGGGTGATTCACTTCTGACCATATAAATACAGAAGGAAAGGAGAGACATTCTACAGGCTTCTCAAATCTGCCTTGCCTCTAAAATGGAAAAGTCATCTCTCATACCAAAAATCATTTCTTTCCAATGTCAACACACCCTTGAGAACTCTGGAAACACAGCGAGGAAGAGGACTTGTCCATCAGACCCTAAACCACAACCAACCTCTCTCACTTCAACAGTCATTAGACAACTGCTGGATGACAATTACGTTGTCAGGCTCCTCAGCCTGGAAGCTGTGACCTGCAATCTCAATTTTGCATTTTCTAGTTTGTGCAAAAGATTTTATCATCTTCAAAAGTGAGGACTGATTCTGTTTCTCTGGGTTAACTCCTCAAAGGACTTGATCTTAAGAATATAATTAAACAAATCTCTTGATTGTGCCCTTTTAAAAACAGATTCAGATGGCCTTTACCTGGAACTAGTGACATTTCCATTAATTTTATGTAGACTGGATGACAAAACACACAACTCTATAGCAAATATTATACATAATTTGACAGAATATCAGTAAAACTAAATAAATAAACCTATTTTAGGGGTCTAATAGTGTGCTTCTTAGGTAAAGATTCATTGTTTTCACACAGAAGCCATTCGTGTCAATATTGGTATGCTCCCAGCATCACAGCTAGTATAAGAAAATATATCCAGTCACGTTCACTCTAGTCTAGTAACCAGACATAAGCTCAATGAGCTAACCTAAAGTCAATACATTAAAATATTTAGGAATATTACCCATACATATTTTTGTAATGGGTCTCTTGCACATTTTTTACTTCTGAGATTGACTGATGTTCCAAAAGAGGCTTGCACAATAGTGGGTAAAAGTGTCACAGTGTACGGAGAAACAATGGCAATCAGTGACTCTAATGAGGACTCTCAGAATGATACTTTACTTGATGAGTGTGTATATAAATTAATGATGAATAACAAACACTGTCCACTTACTATTAAATGATTAGCCACGTGTACACACCAAAATGCTGCTTCTTGAAAATGTGACTGCCATAAGGCTGACTTGCCAGCCTTTCAAAGAACTGGATCCTGCCTGTTCTCCAACACTGCTGAAAAACAGGCATAGAAAATGAACAAGAGTCACTGAAATTAGGCAAGTTATCTGTCTTGGATACTATTTAAAAGCAGAGCCTCAGCAAGCCCAGAAGAGCTAGAACCCTAGAACCTCAACATACAGAATCAAAAGCAGCTTTATGGTTTATTTTTTTTTATAGACCTGAAATGTGAGAATAAAAATGGAAAGAACTAATTGGTGTATGAAAATTTGTGCCAGTTTCTTGGGTTTGGCCTTGTTTTACAAAAAGTAGCTAAGATATCTAGAATACTTCATTCAGTCACTACCTTTTTTTTTCCTCTCCTCAAATGTCTGTTGAGATACATGGTAACCTTGCTTCAGGACACATATAGACCATAACCTATCAAAACCATAACCCTGACCATAACAAAGCCAGAATAATGTGCATGAAACCAACATATCTGAAATTCTTTTCCTGTGCATGTTGGTGTAACCCTAGAATTGGCCTTTTACTTCTTTTGCAGAGAGGGGCAAGAGTTTTTTTTTTTTTTTTTTTTTTTTTAAAGAAAAAAAAAAATGCCCACTAACCTTTCTGCTTCAAAAATCACTTAATTACTTTGATGGCTATTAGCAGCAGAACGCACTCACATTGGACAAGATATTGTCAAATTTTGGTTATAATGGAAAGGCATAAGCTAGATGTAGTAAACAAATGCTGTTATTACTAAGCATGAGACAACACTGGTGTCAATGATATAAACCCACACAATAAAATATTAAGAGCAACAAATTATAAATCTGGTAGTACAAGAATTCTAACATAGTATATTCAGACACAACCAAAATCCATCAAAAACACTGCAGAAATATAATGTTTGGCATTACATAAAATCTGATACAGAAGCTTAGTTTTATATAACTGTTATATGAATGCAGATGGTCTTCAGGATAAAATATCATCCCTAAGCTGCAGTTTGAACAAAATTTAAAGTATAAGCAAAGGGAGGCATTCTGCCATTTCCAGCACAGTGTCCTAACTAAATACAATATGAATTTGTCTTTATTTTTAACTCCTATCTGTTCTTCCAATGCTAAGGAATTACCAAGACTAAAATCCATTCAAAATCCCTGCAGTGAAGAGATGAAAATCAAAGACAGCAACTGTTTTTCATCGATTATGCCCTAATATTACATTAAATCCATAGTTACATTAATTAAATTTCAGTTATTCATGTTGTGAGAAACTATGGGATAAAAAAATAATAATCAAAAAATAAAATCAGCAAAGTCAACTTTGTTGATGATAACAACCAATGTCAAAAAAAATACATTCGAAGCATCTCTGGACAATACAGGAGGATAAACCATGCAGTGAAACTATGCAGTCAAACTGTATTGTTCCTCTAAACCTTGCCTTCTCAATACATTCCTCTAGCCAAGCAATGGAAAGATAAACCCATTTGCCTAATGGGGCGTATAATTTAAATATTTCAGACAAGCATTTACAGAGATGTTGCTTAAAACAAATTTAACAAGCATCCATCTGAATATCTTGTATGCGGAGGAGTATAGCATACCCCACAACTTATTTTTTTTCCTGTTACAAACAATGAACTATCCAGCTTTTTCAGTTACTTCAGTCACCATATATATGCTGCATTATTTCATATAACAAACCAGCATTTGTTCCAAGGCAGATTAAACAAGAAACAAGTCATCTTTATTACACTACCTTGCAACATTTCAAAGCCACCAGAATTTCAGGTTTCACTACTGCACCATGCAATCCTCCATAATTTTGTAAACAAAATGCTTAAATTCATACAAGCTTGAAGGGATAATGTACTTCACACAGACTGCAGCATTTCAGCCAGAGGAAGATACAGTCAGCCAAAGTCAATATTCTGTCATTTTGGATCGTTATTTCTACCACAAATCACTCTCATTAACACAAAATAGAAGTTTGTGGGGAAAAACATCATCCAGCTCAAAATATTATTAGTATCAAAACAAAATTCCTCAATGCCCTAAAAATCAGCTTAATATTTTTTAAATGCCGAGCATGCCCTTTTGTATTTTGACCTACCTAGAGCACGCAAGAACACTGTAAAAAACAAAGTAGATGTTGCAAGAATTCTCTCTCGCACGTTTTTAACAAGTGCCTGCGCGAGGGCGGGAGAGCTCCGTGCTATTTGCGCGCTTCAACTGGGCATTTTAGAGAGTTGTCCAAGTTTCGCAAGCATTAATTAGGCTTTAATCACGCACAGCAGCACTCCGGGGAGAAGGACAAGCAGAAACTTTGCCGGTCGCACCGCGCTGGGCTCGAGCCGCGCGAGGCTCGGGGGGAGCGGGTCACTGCGCGCGCTGCTGCCGCCGCCGCGGCCGCGCTCCCCGC
>VZSV01000122.1:1101515-1111608 GCA_013398735.1 Nothocercus julius | reverse complement strand
CCGCCGATCCCCCCCTCCATTGAGCGGTGCTGCGCCCAGCAACCGAGCTCTCATTGGTGCCTTTCCGCGCCGCGGCCGCCGCATTGGCCAGCGACGCTGCCTATCCAAGCAGCGCGGCCCGCCCCCTTGGCGGCGCGCACGGCGCGCGCGTCCCCGCGAGCTGCCACAGGCAGGAGGACGGCGGCGCCGGAGGGCTCGCGCCCATCGGGGCAGGGGGCCCGCTGTCCGACCGTGACACTGACCTGTGCAGCAGCAGCACCGAACTCCCGAGGCATCAGTACATCAGGCCCTGGGGCTCAGTGTGGCTAAGGGGCTGCTGCTCTTAGGAGACTAAATGGTTCTGTCCCCAGCTGTAGACAGGGAGGCACCGAGTCCAATGCACGCCCAAATCCCTTCTTGTGATCGTAACTACTGAGGTGGAATGTGGCTACATGGCACTGGCAAGGTGCATTTGGCTACCTTAACCTTTTCTCCATTTGACCTTTGTGTTAGTGTTGAACCAGGACTGAAAAATTCCACAGTTTTGAGATGGCTTTTACTTGTGCAGTAGTCTTTATGCGTTGTGATCAAGACACCTCTCAGCTTTTTCCTTGATAAGTGGGATAGCTTAAGCTTCCTAAAACACAATTTATCATCTTGTAATCTGTCTCTTCATTATTCTTATGTTTTTACCTTAAATTATTCCTAGTGTTTTCTCCTCCTCCTTAACTGCAGATACCAGAAATGGCACAGCATTCTAGTATTACTTTTGTCAGTGCTTGGACAAAGGCAGTATCACTCCCCTGTCTCTCCTGTATAGTCCATATTTTATACATTAAAGGATTACGTCAGTCCAATTTACCACAGCATTATCCCAAGAGGTCATACCGAAGCATTTATATATAGTGACAGCTAAATACTTCTCTGAATTACTCCTTGCCAAGCTAGTAGCAATCCATTTGCATTCTTTTTTTCCAGATTTACTTGTTTGCATTTTCCAATATTATGATTCATTTTATTGGACTTGGATGATTTAATCAGACACATCAGATTCTGTAACTAGTCAGTCCTGTGAATTATCCATTCATCTACTACGCTTTGTCATTTGCAAATTTTACTAGAAAGGATTTCACATCACCCTCTAGATAATTGATAGAGCTATTGAATAATATCAGATCAAGAACCAATTTCTAGAAAGCTCTGTGTTGGTCAATGCTATCTCCCCCTTATCAACTACATTTTGAGAGCTCTCAATGAAAAGATATTTAATCCACTTCAGCTGTGCTTTATGCATTTTATATGATACATATGCTCACACTTACAAGAGAGAATAAGGTTTTTAAACAAATGCCATGACTATTTCTCTTTTAATTTTGAGACTAAGGACAATTCTGCTAACTTTTCTTCAACCTTTTTCTCGTGTGGGTTTTTTTTTTTTTTTAAGCTTTCTCCAGCTAAGGTTCTGCAATAGTAGCTAATACCAGTCTCTTTACTAAAGATACTTAAAATAGATAATCATTGTCAAGTTGGGCTGCGACTACTTAAATTTGATGAGCAATGGAAGCTATACAGAGATTCCCCAAAATGGAGTCTAAAGAAAGACAATATTAACCAGGGTATTTTAGGCAGAACAAGCAGTTGGGAACTAGAAGGAAGAACCTGAGTGGCCACCAAACCCAGTATTCACAAATCCTGTAGTGTTTGCTTTTCTGAAGCATCCCCCCCCCAAAAAAAAAAAATAAAAATAAAGTTTCTAAATTAGTCCATGAAGTAATTCAAACTTCACACATGTATTAAGAAAGAGGTTATTATCACTAAAAGAAATCCTAATACCACTAAGTTTCAGGCTTATAGATGGTTTTCTTTTTCCTCTATGCAACGACATAACTCCTACTGAAGATAGGCAGACTTATGAATAATCTGAGGATTTTTAATGGGTAGCAAGTATAGAAGCTAAATAATCTCCAGTCACTGTAATAAGCCTATGCTTTGGGATATAGAGTGGTGTTACGACTCCTTGACAGCAAAGAATTCTTAACACATTTAGTATGGAGACATTTCATCAATCAATGATTAAGAGTTTTTTTTATTTGTTTACTTCTGTAGTCAGATAACTGTTTTAAGAGCTCTGTCCTTGAAAACATAAATCTACTTTTGCTTTACATATATTGATGTATATGTAGGTAATAAATCATTATGTTTCAAAAGCAATAGTACAAGTAATTATGTTAATTTACTTACCCAGCACATTCACTAGTAGATCTCAAAAGGCCTTATGAAGGTCAGTGTTTTCATCCCCACATTGAAGATGGAGCACTGAGCACTGAGATGACTTGCTCAATGTCATATGACAGATCAGTAGTAAAGCTAACAATTAACTTCAGGTTTTCTCAGTTTGAGATGAGAGCTTTTACATAGCAAGTCACTCATATACCCCTGGTGAGGTCTTTTATTTTCATTAGTGTTACTTATCTTTTGTTACTGTTTATTTTATGTTATTGCTATAACCAAAAAGAGTGGTCAAGGCTTTTATCACTCTCTTTCCTTCGAGACTACCATAATTTTAATTTACAGACTCCACTGAAATTCCCTATTGCCACCTGTGAAAAACACTCGGAGATAAAGTCTGTAACCCTGTTTGAAAAACCCACAAGGTAGCTAAGTCGGTACTTAAGTGTGGCAGGATAAAGAGGCAGAGCTGGCCAACCCCCATTTAAACCTGTTCCATGTAAAATTATCAAAGGTTTCATTGTTAGTCCTGATCACACTGCACTTAGCAGCTAAAAGCAAAGGTGACTTTGTCACCTGTGTTTTCCTCTGTCTAATAAAAGCCTGCGCTGCTTCAATGGCTGCAGGAGCTTTCTGGTTACCACACTTCTCCTGAAAGTAGCTGCATGGACATAGCTGCTCCAGTAACCAGACCCCAGCTCACCAAACACCCTGTCCTGCGCGTCCGGTCCTCAGACACACGTGCCCTGTGCAGTGCGACCGGGTCCCTTGGCGCTGCCATTTCACCCCTCGACAGGGAGCACAGTGAGCGCGGCCGTGCAGCCCTCCTGCCCCGACGTGGCGAGCAGCGGCCTGGGGCACTGACAGGAGGGGACGCACGTTAAGCCCCAGGCCCTGCCTGTACTCCGAGCACCTCCGAGCGCAGCAGCGTTTGGCGGCCAGCTCCTCTCCCTACAGCGACCCACAAGGCTCAAACAGCTCCGGGGACTACGAGGGCATGGGCGGTCCCCGACGCTCCATGGCGCCTGAGGGATAGAGGAGACCAACGGACACCTGTGCGCCGGCACCCCGGCAACGACGACTGAGCGACGGGGCAGCCAGCCAATGAGAGTTGGAGAGGGAGCGCTCTCCTCCAATAGCACGCGGGGGTGGGACGCCCATAGCCAATAAGGGTGCGCGCTCCGCTACTCTTTAAGCGTTTCCGGAAGCGATACAGTTCGCTGTGCCGCGCGCTGGGTGAGTATGGGGCGCGCGGCGCCGCTGCTGCCGAGCCCGGCTCTTGTCCTCGCGCGGGCTCCCCTGTCCTGACAGAGCTTCTCGACGCCGGCCCGGGGTCCCTCTCCCCTGGGTGTCCCGGCCCCTTCCCGGTGGCGCTCTGCGCTCCGCGAGCTCCAGAGCGGCCCGGGCTTCGCTGAGGAGCACGAGGACGGTGCCCGTCGTATGCCCAGCAGTGGCCTCTTCATCCCGCCCCGGCGGCTGCGTGTGGATGTCTTGGCTCCCGATAGGGCACGTAGCTTAAAGGAACTACTCCTGAGGCGGCTCTACGCAAGAAACTGTTTTGTTGTTGTTTTGTTTGCTAATTTTTTCCCTGCTATTTGATGCCACAGCAGTTACTGGAATGTTTGAGAGCAAATCCAACACTGTGTGTTGGCACAGTGCTGGTTTCCTTGGGTTCAGCATTGGCCTTTGGTTCTTGGCTTTGGCAGTGGCTGCCTGACACTTCTGTCACGTGTGAGTGCGTGTTTGTGTGAAAGTGCAGTGGCCCTTCTGCATCAGCTTGTGAAGAGGGAAGACTCGCTCAAAGACATGAAAACCTGTTGAAGTTTGAGGCTTGAGGCTGTTGTTTTTGCAGTCTCTCTCTAATCGTTAGGTAAGGTCTGCACTGTCCTAGGAGGCTCAGGGGTATAAATGATTGCTAGGTCACTATACTGAGTCAGTATGCTATTTTTAAAAGGTAAACCATATAACAGAAATTGTCTTTTTTTTTAAACTGAAATTCACCATGTATTCTTAGTACAACACTATCAATGTGGGATTTTTAGAAAGGCCATAGTGATGTTGTTCCTGAGAAACCTAGCATGCTTTCTGTAATTGTTTTGTTACATATGCAGCCAGGAAAAAACAAACCAACAAAAAAACAACAAAAAAACAAGCTGTTCTCTTGCTCTGTGATTGGAATTCCTGCTGTAACTCTGACAGTGATATGTTACAACAAAAGTTGGCTCCCTGACGATAGTTGTTGACAGATGCTGCTAGACATGGTATTTTTGGAAAGCCGAAGTTATAGGAAAAGCCTTCAGAGGACAATGGTATGTTTAGGTAGTTATGAGCCTGGGATAGTGTGGTTTTTTTTTTTGAGATGTTGGCAGCTTGGATAAAACTACAAGGTATGTAGCATTTGCTAACGCAAGCTGTCGTAGTGACTGTTGAACTAAATTGATAGCCACTTTATTTTAGTAGAATGGGTAGAGTTCCTAGGTGCATCTTCTACTATTCCTGGGAGGGAAAAAAAAAAAAAACTCAACTGGAAGGAAAGATAACCTGCAGTAAAATTATAGATGTTACTGAGCTCTTGCCTTAATGATGGTAGGTTGAAACTCTCTACCTATGAGAGGCAAATTTTATACTTTTTGTTTGGCTGAAATAAAAACCAACCTGTAAAAGTAAAAATTACATAAAATTTTTCTCACCCCAAAATGATTCTTAGGTTTTCTTCTCTGAGGAGCCAGTGAAGTACTGTGAAAACTGAAAAAAAACAGCTTTTGCTTGAAAGGAGGAAGAGAAAGTCTCATAAAAGACTGTGCATATACAGAACTGGGGCAAAGGACAGTGGTTACCAGCACTCTGGAATCTGGGGGAAAAGCCTTCTTTCATTCCTGGCAAATATTTTTAAAGTGTGATGTGCTGAAAGGTTACTAGCTTTCCTGCTCCCCTGGGAGCTGTGCAGTGGGCTACTTCTAGTAGGATGCCAGAGGGAGAGATCAGCTTAAGAAAAACACTTGGCTACAGATCTTCGCTCAAGCTAAGGAACCTTGCATCTTAGTTTGTGTTTTTGTAAGCAAGTTCATCTTTGATAAAAGAGACAGCAGGGCAGGCTGACTCTTCACCTCAGCAAAAAATAGACCTAGTTGCAAAGTCCCTTGAGGAGTGTGAAGGGCTTCAGATACAGATCCCTCTCTTCCCCCTCACCTTTATCTGACTTTTGCATGTGTTCAGCAGAAAAATAAAAACAAGGGCTCCAGAATGAAATGACTTCTGGAACAGGTCTTCTGAATCATAGGAAAAAATTTTTTCCCAATAACTGAGTGTGCAATTACTGTACCCAAAAATGTTTTCAGCTACTTAAGTTTAGAAATTGTAAGTAAAAATCCCTCAAATGAGAAGTCATCACTTCTGTAGTTCTGTGTGAAGTTTTCCAAATGTTAGGTATTTAAAATCTAAGCCTATCCATATGCCTAAAGGATACTACTAGTTTTGAAAAAAATCTAATTAATTTCAGAGTTCTGATTTAAAACTCCATTTGCCATGCATGCTATTGTCTCTGTGCAGTTTTGTGTACAACTTTTTGTAAAAGGTCAACCCTGTCCTGAGAGTTGATTTCTCTATTTCTCAGAGTCACTGTGCTCTATCCAGTTGCTTTTTGAAGCTTCTGTCAGATTCAATTAATGTGCCTACACTGAAGGAACAGATGCCACACAAAGGGAAGCACAAGAGCTTAGTAAAATGCTTTACAAATATGAAGCAGCTGTGAAATGTGGCTTTGGTCAAAAAAGTAGAAAAAGTTATCAAGCACCACCTATTTTCATGACTTTTAAGATTCAGAGAGGAAAAAAAACACTCCTCCATGATGGGAAGGATACTTGTCCTATTTTATTCTTTCACGGCTATCTGAGAAACACAATGGTCAAGTTCCCTTGGGCAAGTTCAAAAGCAGCAGTAAAGTAGTTCTAGACACTGCTGGCTATGAGTTATTGTTTTGTTGTGCAAAATTATCAGAATCTTATGACTAATGGTCTTTTGCTGTCTTTCTGTACCTAAAGAACACTTTCAGATCAGTTGAGAAGCATTTGAGCTTGCTGTGATAATTGACAGAGGTTATTTATGATTCTTCATTTGCAAGAAGAAAATACATAACAAATGGTTTCATTTTTCAAAAGCTTCTCCTGGGTGTTCTTAAGGGTAAGATGGTTTTATGCCAAATTGTGAAGTGATTGCTTCTTATCAACCAAATGGTGGTAGAGGTCTATGAAAAGAACATACACAATCTATCACGGTTTCTTCTCTGGAGAGTCCCTCTAAATGCTACCTTATGCTGGTATGCACTTGTGCATTTAGCATATCCCTAAAACTAACAAAGCTACATACTGTACTGCCTGACTGAAAACAGTAGCTTGGAGTAAGAGTGGTAGTTGCTGCAGTATCATTGCCAGAATCAGCAGTGCCATTTGGAGTAGAATGCTTAATTGCTGGATGTTTATGATTTTTCTCAAGCTGGTTTGTGTTTATTAGGCATAAGCTGGATAGCAGAATAGAAACATATTAGAGAGACATAAAAGTCTGTTGCCATCACTTCATCCTAGATAAATGTAGACTTACCAAATTAGAAAATCTAACCTTATTCCTAAATGCACTATCCTAAAAGAGTATGTCTTTGCTGTTGCCACCTTATATTTTCCCCCTGTTCTGCAGGCCTTTGTTGCACATATGTATATTCTGATTTGTATTGTCTTCAAACATAATTGGAATGTATGTGCCACAACATAGCCTCTTTTATTTAACTTGAATATTTCTCAGAACATTTGAGGATGGTTTTGAACTCACATTTTCTGCTCCAGTAGAGCTTCAGAGGCAGGTTTTGAGGATTTGGACTTGGACTTCCTGTAAGATCAAGCTGCAAGTATAGAAGCCAAGTACAGACCTGAACATGTTTTTACTTTGCTTCTTGGTCTATGGAGCCTTGTACTGAATGATACATGGTTATGATTCAAACACCCCTGAATTGTACTGGCAACTCTGACAGGCTTGTGTGCCTGCAGTTGCAGCAGTGTTTTTATGTGAAATCTGACTTTAAAGAATGACACTTTCATGAAGATTCTGAATAAATATTTTTGCTGTCATCGTGTCTATTGCAGCTTTTAGTACAGCTAGCAAAAATAAGGCTTCTTTTACAGTTGACTTTCAAGTAAGCTGAAAGACTTTGTGGCAAGATAACTAGTAGAATGGTAATCTCACAAAAATGAAAGCCAAGTAGCTGAGATGATGTGTAGTAAGAAAGCCAGTCACAGAAATTCTGAATTTTCTGTTGAACAGCTTAAAGGAGAATTTTGAAGTCTTCATGCTTTGTTTCTTAAATAAAAAGTCACTTCAAGCAAAAGTTATAACAGTGCAGAGCATTGAAAAGTACACAGTGGTAATCTACTACAATCTTCCCACTCGATATAATTTATAAATTACATTTTTATGGAAAAATCTGTAGTTTCTTACACTGCAGAATGAGCAAGACCTCAATCTACTGATGACCTAATTTATTGGGACAATGATTACTTTAAACATTGCCCTCTTTTCTTGGAAAGAATATTTTATATTCCATCAAAGGCTTTAAAATGCAGTTTGTAAAAGCCAAAGGATAGCTTTTTAGCTTTGAACTTGCTTTGTATCTCGTTTGCAACTGAAACCAGTTTTATTACCTCAAATTCAGTAAGCATGGATAATTCAGTCTTCTGTCCGGCAGTTCTCTGTATAAGTGTGTATTAAAAGCTTTAATTCCAGCTTGACTAAATTACTTTGGAGCAGGCACTGGAGCAATTTCAATTTTGTATAACAGATTTCTAAATTTTTTAAGGGAAAATACAATGAAGCAATAGTGAAGTACTGTGTGTAAGGATCTCCCTCCTGGAAGCAGGAACCCAATGACTCCCACTACTTCTGGCTCCAAGAACTTAAATATAAAGGGAGCTTCATAAGTACAGAAGAATGCTGAAATGGTTTCTCACATTAAGCTACGCACTATGGTTTCAGCAGGAAGTTGGATGTTGCAGGCACAGATCTCTGTTAAGTAGATCCAAGTGTAAGAGTAACAAATCCTCACTGTTTGAGTAGGAGCTACCAACTTTATCTGTGTTTTAAGACCAGCAGATGGAGCCCAAGAAAAGTGATACGGCCTTGGTGCTTGAAACGATAGACCCTAAGGGTGCAAATGTCACCTAAGACCCGTGGTAATATGAAGTAGAGTTGATGAGGTGACAGGAAGGTGCTTCTGAAAGCAGTAAAACACAACAGTAATAAAGATGCTAGAAAGGCAGAGTGGTGAGGATATTTCCCCTCTAGATAATTGCAGCAGATGTCATACTGCTCACTGTTCAGTGCTCAAGTGTTTTGACCAGCCATTTTTGAGGTGTGAGGTGGGTGTTGGCCAGTAGCTTTGCACAACCTGACCTGACACTTTGGGCTTTTGTAGATCAGCTTGTGGAGCCTGAAACATCTTTATTAAAATTATAAAGGTTATGAGCAATTAATTGTCAACAGATTTTGATGGAGTCATTTATTTTTTTTGGTGGGTCAGCTAATAAAATCTGTGAGTCTTGTTTCCATAGTCAGAAAGAGCTCTTAGTGACAGTTGCCCATTAAAATTGTGTTGTATATCTCTGCCTTTATCATGTGGTCTTCTCTGCCCTTTGCAGAAGAAGCCTTAAGGGTTCCATACCATATTTTTTAGTGCTGCTTGTTGGTTACCTCACAAATGTAGACTTGAAGGTGATCTCTTATAGCTGTAACTTGTTTCTGAAATAGTCTGGCATGGCTTAATATTGATAAAATCAATCCTGGTACTCCTATTGGAGAAATAGAAAGAAGAATGAAGCCTCAAGTTTCTGTCAGCCTGGAGCCAGGGGTCAGGCTAATTTCTAATGTAATAGTGAATACTTCCAGTATACTGCTTGCTCCATGAACTGACCAGTTAATGCATTTTATTTAGCTTGCTTTATGGATGTAAGATTATTTCTGATGGGAAGCCAATCATGTATCCTTTTTAATAGAAGCCATAAAGTCTTTCTCTTGCTGAAGGACATGCAAAGCTGTAATTAAAATAGAACTGCTTAGTAAGCTGAAAGTAGATTAATATCTCATTTTTATAACAGGTTGCTCAACAAATGGACAAGAAACTGATCAGTTTAGATTTTTTTTGAAAACATCTTGGTGCACTTCCTGAAGACTAGCTAGAGCTGTGAGATCATATGTTCTTTATTTTTAGTAAACACCATTTGCCCATTTTCCATGGACTTTCATGCAAGATTTTGCAGTATGATTTTTCTGAGCCATATTTAGGATCACTCTTGCTGCTATTTTTTGGCAATGAGTTTTGCATTATTGATTCTGATTCTTTTAGAATTGTGTGCTTTAGATAAGTCATTGGAAAATGGTTGGTTGTGGCAGCTTTCAGGTTTAAAGATGAAAAGTTGACTTTTCCTGTAGACTGCAGATTGGGAGAAAAGGGAAGGATATAAACTGTAAATTTGAGATCTGATTAAATTCAAACATCTTATAGTATGATAAACTTGATTTTTGGTTTAAAAAAAAATGGATCTGACAGCAGTAGATGTCCTAATGTGTTGTATTTTCTGTATGCCTGAAAAATGTGACTAACAAAATATGTGCTTTTTTGAAATGCTGTTACCAGGTTTAGCTTTCCCAAATGTTGAATATGCCTCTTCCTCACCGAGCAACTTACTGCATCTGTTGCATTGCTTGATGCATCCAGCCTGGAACCTTTTTGCCCTTGATGAATGAGGGAAGGGAGGAGGTGGTAAGGAAGAAAAGTCGATCAAGTCACCCCCCACAGAACATTCCTCCATTCCTCTCTGCCTTGGCATTTGAGAAGGGAGGGAGG
>VZSV01000122.1:1070928-1101505 GCA_013398735.1 Nothocercus julius | reverse complement strand
TCCGGTCTGCTGGACAATGTTGTTCATTGACATGCTTCCCTCCCAGTTTTATAGTCAGTCAAGGTGCTCTCAAGGACTGAGTGCCAATTCAATTTAGCTGTGGAGCTGTCAGAGGAAGGGTTGAACAGTAGCAATCAGTCAGCTAAAATAAATCTTTTTGCTTAGCTTGATGTTTATTGCTGTGCTCTAACTGTAATGTCTGGTGGATTGAAAGGTCTCTTCTCTCCTAACTTAGTCTCCTGACAATAATGTCTTAAGCAAAAAGATTCCTTTCTTGTGGAAAATTGTTCTGTTTGTGCAATAAATTATGTAAACAGTAAGCACTCTAAGAGATTTGCATAACTGAGTGAGGAGGGATGGCTGTTATTTGCCCCAACCTTAAGCAGGACTTTACAGTCCTGTGAAGTTTATTTGGGAGCTTGATGTGTTAATTGAACATCTTCCATGCTTACTGATGCCACGGATTTGTAGAGTTAACTACTGTGTAACTCATCTGTTCAGCTGTTGGAATGGCAAGTGTGCGATAGGGACCTGTCTAGGACTTGATGTAGAATGAATGTAGCAAATTTGTCAACCAAAAATAAATGTCCATGTGTCTAAGTGAGTATCTAGAGGCAGAGTAGTTTGGTGAAGGAGGGACATGAGGAAAGGCAACAACATTCTTGACTGAGGCAAGTCAAGGTTGAAAACAAAGATGACTGGCACAGAGATATGTTTAATACTCCAAGGAACAAATTATGGATAGAAAGAGATATTGAAGGGATTTAAGCAGTGGAAGGAATGCTCCTCAATGAAGACACTGAAGTAAGATATTGCCTATAGGAGCTGTTTTTGCTGTCTAGATGGCTTCAGAAGCTTAAATTAAAAAGTGAGTGGAAAGGCTTTCAAAGCTATTTACAATTGTTTTATGCTTCAGTTAATGCAATGGCACTGTACTTCACAGTGTAAGCTGGTCATTGTTCTGGGAAATGTATGCACAGTACTTTGTGGGGACTGTTACATTCACTTAAGGTTATTTTTAAGAGTTGGAGTAAAAGGAGTGAACAGATGGGTGCTTATTCTTATCCAAGTTTTCTAACATTTGATTGTGTAAGTCCGGTGCGATTGCATTCTAGTGAGACTTTACCAATAGGACTCCCAGAACTGTGATGATGCATTAAGGTTTTCATGATTTTCCAAGTGAAGTAGCTGTCTATATGTCTAAACATGTGTCTACTAAAGCAGTTATCTAAAAGACAAGTTTGTAATTTCCATTTATGGTTTGTCTCTAAACTGATTTTGAGTGACTTGGTAGAGAGGAAGAATTAATGTGACTTAATTCTGTTTTCCTGATGCCTTGTGTCACCTGTTAAACAAAACCACCTGGATAGCTATTGCTGTGCTCATCTGCTAGACTTTTAAGTCAGATCTTGAAAAGGGAATTCTTCTTGTCACAGGACAGAAATTACAATACTTTGTTTTATACACACACACCTGCATGCCCACACGCTTGTCAAGGCAAAAGAAAATTGCTGCAAGTGTCAAGAGTGTTGTGTCTCTGAATTATTTTGTTGGCTGCAGCGGAGGATTCTTTGCAGAGTGTCAGTGACTGGAAGACAATCTGTGCTGTGGCAGCAAGCTAGTTGTAATGCTGAACTGTGACTTAACAGGAGCCAGTAGCTACTGGCAGGCTGTTAATTAGGAATCTGTGTAAATGTTCTGCTTGTAGCTCTACTTCTGGTAGTGCGACATGTAACCAAGATCCTGTTGTCTCTTTAAGATTCAGAAGAGTCTGACTTTTAACCACAGATATGTAAGCGTTTTTTTGTGCAAAATTGGCTTTTGTTACTGGATTGCTCAGATGATCTTAAAGCTGTAGTACTAAATTCACCAACTACATTCACCAATCCCTCTCTCCTGCCTTGAAAACAGTTGCATAGGAGTAGCCTTCTGTAACAGTGGAACTGCTTCTGCTTATCCATGGTTGATAACATTTTTGTAATTGCTTCAGCAGGGCCAAAAAGTAAAAATCAGGCTGCAGTTTTCATTAGGGCAACACACACACACAAAAAAAAAGCTTTAATGTGATTTTTAAGCTAGGAAGAACACTTGTCATATCTGAATGTGGCCAGAATTTAGAACAGTATACTGCAAATGCTGGAGACTGATAATCAAGATATACACTCTGGTCTCTGTTAGTTTTATTTGTACCTGATATTTTTGCTTGTATTAAACAACTACACCTTTTTCCTTGATGCTAGTAGTAACTTAATCCAGAATACTACTTATTTATAGGCCTGCAGGTGTCTTTCATTACACTTTTGCAATTACACATATTTCTTACCTTCTGTGACAGTTTGAAGCCTTTTCTTTGTTGTTATTACAAAAATGTTTTGCCTTAAGGCAGGCAAAAAATGTACTTTCACTTTATTGATAGTAAAGAAAAAAGTCTTTCATGTACTATTAGTGCTCTCATCTTCCTCATTATTTCTTTTCTAAAATTCTGAATTATCCAAGCATCATGCTCAAACAATAGTAGTAAGACTTTTTTATAGAAAGCCTTTAACTGAAGCAAATGTATTTAAGTCTATTTTTAAATGTTGAAAGCTATTAATGAGAACATTTTAATATCTAAACTTCAGTATAAAAGCACTTTTTTACACCTTGCATATACACTTTATTTATACCTTTTTCAGGCTGTTACAGAATGACTTTGCACTGAACCTTTCTGGAAGAAGCAGGAATTAACTAGCAGTCCCTCGATGTGCATCATTCTGTTCAAATTTGACCCTCGACCAGCTTCAAAAAATGCCTACAGGTAAAGATGTTTCTAGATAACAGATGTATGTCCATAACCTTTATTATACAGTTTCATTTTAGCTGTAGCCAGTCATGCTTCAAACTCAAAAGTTGGTTTCAGGTGCCTTTAGGTAAGTTTGACTGGATGTATTGATTTTGAACAGTCCGTTTCACAAGCAAACTTTCTATAAAATTTCTCTCCCTTTACAGCCCTTCATCTTAAAACTTCATATCCAAAGTGTGTATCTAAAAACATTCAGTATGTAATAAAGACAGCACTTCAGACTTTTAAAAAGTCTTCAGTGTTCTATCATTTTTTGTGTTTCTATATACTGTGGATACTGCTATTACTGCTATTACCTTGAGGTGCACAAGTATCAGTACTTGTCCAGTAACTTTCCTCTACCTTCTATTAAGCAATGACTTGTTTCAGACCTCTGAGATAAATATCTCATATCAGCCATTTCATTTCAGACTAGTGATCTTGTTTCCCTAGTTAAGCCTCTCTAAATGGTCATTAAAAGTTGAAAAGAGGGACAGAGTATCTTAGGCCATATTCTCATCTCATATTCTCATATACTTTCTCAAGCAATAAACATGCTCCTTGTGATGCTTAGGAAATCTTTGCATCCTGGTAGATAATTGGTTTCTGCAGCAGTGCATGTGCCAGTTAGAGCACTCTATTAATCAAAAAGCTTACAGTTAATTTTTGTAGTGCATTAATGAATCCATTTCTGTGTCATTGCTGCTTGCTTTGGACCCTTCATCTTCATCCTGGGTCTTTTGTCTGTAGGTCTATTTGTAGTAGTTTAGTGCATTGTACCAATACTTTACTACACTCCATTACTGTCAAAAGTAATGTATTGCCTGTACATCTCTTTCCTAACTATACTGTCTTATGAATAAATACAGGTTGCAAACTTCAAAGCTATAATCACCTAATGTTTTTATGGAACTGAATTTTATTGCAGGAAACTGCTTTAATGGAATAATTTGTCATGTATTAATCCCTTTGCCTCAACATTAAAATAAATCTTAATACATAAATCTTAATAAAGTTAAATATTTCAGCTATAAAAAGCTGAATAGGTCTTTGCCATTTCTCATTTAAAATTGCCCTTTTTCCCCCCTCAGTTTGATTATGTCATACAAGACAAGATGTTTTAATTGCAGCAATCTTGTACACTAACTTTTTATAACACTTTGAAATATGTATAATAAATAGAACCTTCCCCACTCTATATCAGGACTGGCTTTGTTTGATATTTAGTATTTGGAGATTATATACAGAAATTGTGGTTTCATATCCAGCATTTTTGAAGGCAAAATTCAGTTAGAACTTCAGGAAGAGAACTGACATGTTTCAGCCAAATTATTTTTGAAAGGTATAGATGTTTGCATCATATGCAAATGGAGGATGCTTCTTATATATGGAGGACTATTTGAACAAGGCAAAAGAAAGTAAACTAATTGAGCCTGTAGTTTGAAGACTAGAAACAGGAAAAAATACAAGGCTGAATCTAAGAAAGGAAAAATACCATCTCTTTTCATTGGAAAGAGGAAACTACACAATCTATATGTACTCTGTGCATTCAGCAGATACTGTTTTCATTGGGTACAGTGCTAAGTGTTTTCTCTACAGTAAGGATATCACTGACATGTTAGCATTCTTTGTTCCCCATAGGTGGTTTTAATTCTGATTGTGGCATTTTTAAAAATGTAACTGGCAACTAATGATCATGATTTAAAGTATTGCTTTAATTAAGAGATGAGTTTTCAGGGAAGGTCCAGAAACTTATTAGAAAGTGTCAGTACATTTGAATGCTGAGTGAAGTAATGAGATTTCACAGGAACTGATTCCCTTGTGTTGTGTGACTTAAAAATTAGAATGAAAAGTATATGGCCTAGTTTCATTTTTACAGCAGTGCATTTGGTGCGTAATGAACATGCAGCTGGTAGGAAGAACTGAAGTGAAGATGATATTGAAGTTGGAGGAAACTGGTAATGGAAATCTGCAGATTTCTGGAAGATATAAAATTTTATTAAAATTAAGTAATGTGGTTGGATAGAATGGGGAGCATTCACAATCTAGCAACAGAAATAAGAGTCACTTTATGGGTAATGATGTGCAGGAAGTTCTGTTGGACTGGTCTTTAACCACAGTGTGGTGTAGTGGGGTTAATATGAAAATGTATCTGCAGATCCTGCACGGCTCATGGCAGAAATCTTGACATTCATGAAGTTCATAGATAAATCTTCTCCTTGGTCAGTGCCATTATGGAAAAAAGTTACAGGCCTGCAGAAGCTGAGTTAGGAACATACATTGTAATATATGATCAGGAAATAAATGAATAAACAGTAAACATTCCTTCTGGAGTGTTCATTATCCAGTCAGAATGCTGTGGCTATCTAGTCCTAAGTAATGACCTAGTTAAAAAAAAAAAAAAAGGTACTTTTTGCTGTTACCTGTATTTTACAGGTAACCTTAATTTTTCTCTTTTAATTAAACTGTAGCTTCACATGCTGAACAATCTCTGTTAAAAGTGCCTGCGCAGTCCTTGTATGCATCCTGTTTTTAGAGAAGAGCTGCCTCATGCAACAAGGTAGTTTTGCTGAATGGCTCAAGATCCTGAGAGAGAAAGTTCTTGTCAGCCAGTATTTGGTTTCTGTACTGAGTGATAAAGGTTAGATAGAGAATGGATGGTTTCATTCTTAAAAATTAGGTAATGCTGTGTCAAGAGATGGTTTCTGTTCCTGTCTCAATTGTGGAGTATCTGTTTTTATGTAACAGTATCTTTCTGTTCTTGTGTTTTTGCAGGCTTATTCTAGCAGCTAATAGAGATGAATTTTACCACAGGCCATCCAAATCAGCAGATTTTTGGGACAGCAGCAATGAAATCCTTAGTGGTATGCAACTGTTCCATAGCTTTTGTTTTGTCTAGTTTTAATATACTTCATGAAGGAATCAGTAGATATGCAAAAACATAAGTGTAAAAAAAAAAAAAAAATTCCTCATACTTCTGGGGAAAATATTTCATGAAATTTGACATGAATTGTATTGCTATTGTGTTATTTTTGTTTTAAGATCTAGACAAAAAAATCCTTGAAGTTGTTTGGTAACAGTGTGGCATTGTTAGTTTGTTCTGGGGAGGCAGGTACCAAGGGACTTGAATGTTTTCAGTATTGTGTTCTTTAATTAACTTCAATCCAGTCAGTGCAATGGAAACTTAATAAATCACAGCTAGCTGCTTCATCTTTTTCAGATACAGTAAAACACTTATTAGAATTAGTTAGTCTACATGTTAATTGTCTTTAGTCAGTTAAAGCTGTTAAGCTGAGCCTCATGAAACTTTTCTCATTTTTTGTTTTAATTAGTAATTCATAGGCTACAGAATAGCTTTAGTTATTGATCTACTATTAACCCAACTGTTGTCGTCTCTTTGGGAAAGTGTCTTGATATGCTGACTTCTAAGTATAACTAATATTTCTTCATTTTCTCAGAGACAAAATTGAAGGACTGGAAGACAATGCTTTGTTTTAAAATACTAGATTCTGTCTTGGCAAAGACTGTATTACTGTCCCTGGTAGGGAGACCCGTGAGGATAAATTACTCCCACTGCCTTGCATCTTCCTTCTGAAATTCTAGCTGATGTTCCACATTTCTGGCAGTCTGGACACTGCTTACCCTGTTATGTAGTGAGTTGAAAGCAAAGCAAACAAAACTCCTTTGCATCCTGAAATCTAAAAAGCCTTAAACTTTAGCAGCAGTTACAAAGCAGGAATTTTTCTGTTTGTCATTGGACACTGGTCAGTGTAACTGTATATATTCTTTTGTGTACCCCACAGTTAAGGTGAACGATAGTGGTGAAGCATTCTTTAATGATCTGACATGACAGAACTTGATATTGGGGTTTTGGCTCCTGAGGAAAGTGTCTGAATAAGGGTCCGAAAACTTCGGCTTAGTCTTTTAATGAAAGCTATCCTATGACATTCTGATTCAGAATTAAAAATTTTGTAACAATATGCATATTTTTATAGAAACATATCCCCCTTTCCATTAAATGCTTGGTGTTTAACATGAATTCATTGCAAATATGTGCTTTTTTTAAAGTTATGCTCTGATAGAGGTGTTTTTTGATTTAGTAATGCAGATTATTGTTTTCTGGGCCCAAGATTTTTATTAGTTACCTAATTCACTTTATTCTGTTTATTTCTTTCCTGTAACAGTTAATCTTCTCAAGTATTTGCCCTTGAATTAATGTACTGGCTGAGCCTACCTAAATGTGTTAGCATATTGGCACATCTTATTTTTAAACTTAATCTGCTTGTTCTTTCTCATTTGTTATTGCTGTGTCTTTGAATTAGCTAGTGCAGAATTGGGTTGGGTGTTTTTGCTTGCGTCATCTTTACAATCCTGTACCTACTGATTTTATCCAGCCCCATTAAGACTTAAGACTTCATTAAGAAATTAAGATTTTTGAAAAATGAGTGAAATGTTTTAACTTTTGTTTATTCTTCTAGGTCTGGATATGGAAGAAGGAAAAGAAGGTGGGACTTGGCTAGGAATCAGTAAGAAAGGCAAGATGGCAGCCCTGACAAACTATATGCAGCCAAAGACTGACAAAAATGCAAAAGGAAGAGGTATGAAGTACTAGAAATGGGGGAAAAAGAAAGCATACAGACAAGTCTTGGTGTCTCAGTAAAATAAAATGATGATTGCAATGTTAATATACATTTTTAAACCATTTTATTAGACCGCAATGATGTTAAACCATTGGGCTATGTACCTGTGTGAGAAGCTTTTCTTGGGCAAGGACATTTTAATCAAACAGGCGAGAGTGAAATGAGATACAGTGCCTAACTTGAAGTTGGTTATACCCAGATAGGAAATGCAGCATCATTTTTCTCTTAATTTTGGCTATAATTAACACTGAAAACTGGATGAGGATTGAGATAAATTTTCTTCTCTTTTTAGCTTACACTAGATTTTTAAAAGTGAGTATCTTAATTAAAAAGAAGGGTAACATTGCAATTTAGGCCATGCTGAAGGCCAAAAGGTCATAACAGTTTCTTCTCACAAAGTGACAAATCAATAGTGAAATTGAAGAAACACCTCTGAAAGAGCACATCTGTTTTTAAAATAAAAATGAGTCTGTTTGCAGTTGTGTGGGACTGGAGTGGAAATAGATTGCAGGGGGAAAATGTAATGTTATACAGAAACAAATGGACTATGCCACCTGTATCTCATTGTAGGGTCATCTATCAGGGAACTGAAGCAAGACAGGAGGAAGTTTGGCAGGTGGGAGGAGGGAAAGGGCACATCAAGTAAAGCAGAGTTGATAAATGTGACTGCTGTACAACTGAGCTCTTGACTGAGTTCTTTCTCAAAATAAAAATCAAGTTTTTAATGAGCATGATACTTAACCTTAAGATTTTAAAGGTTCTTTTCCACTGATATCAGTGGCATTGGTAGCAGGAAACTTATGTATGACTACTTCACCAACCCTGTCAGAATAGTGAGTTCCAATGTCCAAGTTGCTCTATGTACTTCTTTCTTAGGTGCTCTTGTAGCAAACTTCTTGACTTCAGATCTCGACAGCTATTCTTACTTGAAGAACGTTTCAGTAGAAGGACATCTTTACAATGGATTTAACTTAATAGCGGCTGACTTGAAGTAAGTCTACAAAACATCATAGTTTAAATATTAAAAGAAGAAAGATAACAGCAGTGAAGTACATATATATATATATATATAAATGTTAGCACATGTTAGCACAGAAGTTAAACAACATAAAAGCCTGTCATTGACTAAAGCTAGAGCTTGTCTTTTTTTTTTTTGCTATTGGCATATAAGTGCCTACTGTTACTCTAGTCATAACATTGTTTTTTGTCTTAAGGTTATCTCATTCTAATCACTGCTTCCTGCAAAACTATGCAGCTTCTCTAATAGGCCATAATCAATCTTTTTGTCTTTCCCTGAAGATTATCTTGTTTTGAAGGTGACAAAACCTTGGCTACATATTTCTCAAATGTAGACCCATCTGTCTAATTATAAACCTCTTTATCCTCATTTTATGAGGATTTTTCAGCTGTTTTTTGACTGAACATTTAGCTTAGAAAACCTACAGTAGACATTAAATTTTGACTTGAATGAAAAAAAAGCCTGCAATAGAAAAGGCCAAGTTGTTAGAACAAGTTGTTCTTGACAATATAGTGCATCCACACATAACTTATCAGCAGTTAAGTTACTGCAACCTTGAAATTTGGCTGGCAAGCTGTGACTTAGGAGAAAGATCAGTATTAGCAGGAAAAGAAAATGGAAGGGAATCAGTGTGGTGATCGCTGAAGTGTAGAAGTAAACTTTATTTAAACTGAGCTTTAAAAAGAGTCTGCTGGTTCCTGTTGTCATCACTTTATGCCTTTATCACTTCTCTAGCAAAATTGATATCTGTATTTGTGAATCAGGAAGGGGATTTGATGCTATTGCTGGGATCAAGTTTATAGTGACTTTTCATATTAGCTCTGCCTTGGAGCTCAGTACTGAGAAGTTGTGAACAGTAGGAAAGAAATAGAGCTAAATAATAATGGAAGGAGTAGCAGACTGGTGCACTGACCTCAATTTTGGAAGTATACCCACCTTCAAACTCGCTTGGAAGGTTTCAATCTCTCTGACAAAAGTTTCCCTTGTCAGACCATAGTATCTTTCTAATGGAAGTATGTGTAATAGAAAATGGACATCTGGGGGATGTGGAATGTAGAAGCAGTAAGATACAGATGTCCTGAATTAGTGACCCCATGGTTTGTATGTATTCCCCATCTTTTTGTTAACTGCAGGGGATCTTATTACTGATTTTCTCAGTCACAAGAGTCTCAAAACAGATGGTAGGTGATATTCTTTCATATAAAAAGCTATTGAAAAGGAAGTCAGCAGTGACTTCTTACTCAACATACTACTGCCTTTTTGACAAGTCTTACCTTATAGCTGTGTTTAGGGCTTGTTTGGGCAGCTTCTCCCCTGCCCCCTTTTGAGACCTCTGTGAGGAGAAAAGCTCTGAGCTTTTCTTTGGTTGCCCTTCAACAGTTACAGGTTTGGAAACTGGGAGAGGGTTTTCAGTGCACTGATAGTAGTCTTTGGGATTGCTGTTTTTCTAAAGGAAAAAACAATTACCTTAATGATTTTGCTTTACTTAATACATAACACGTTTGCAGTGTGCTTATAATTGCTACTGATATATTTTTTTTAAAGATCTTCAGGGAACTTTTAAATGATCCAAGTGATTCTTTGCATTTTGGACACTAATTCTTACTGCTCTTGTGTTTTTTATATATATATATATATATATACACTGTTCTCCAGCAAATACTTCAGAAAGGCATCACAATGAATAGGGAAATGTGTAACAACCCATT
The DNA here is from genome assembly GCA_013398735.1 of Nothocercus julius. Lineage (NCBI taxonomy): Eukaryota > Metazoa > Chordata > Aves > Tinamiformes > Tinamidae > Nothocercus > Nothocercus julius. Next base: position 1,091,317 of record VZSV01000122.1, on the reverse strand, counting down.
TACTTTGTTTTTGCCTCTCTTAAGAGGAGCTGTTTCTCTAAAAAATAAAAAGTGTTTTTGGATAATTCTAGATGGAAGGCTTTTAATGTTTATGTAGGTTTTAACACTATATTTTGAAATACTTGCTGTTTGCTGCAGTTTTCTGTTTCTTTCCACTGATGTAGGACTTGTTGGTTAGCTTATAGGGTTTGGGAACATTGAGATATATTGTGCTTTAAATTTGTTTTCTGTTAGTAAACAAACTATGCCATTTTTCTGGTTAATGTCTGCACCTGAAGCATTCTCAAGAAATAGAAGGAAATTTCATTGCTCATAAGATTTATTCTCCCATCTCTAGTCAGCAGCATGTTCTCATTCATATTCATTGCAAAAAAATACCATGTTGTGCCCTATAGTGTACTTAAAAGTAATTTAAAAAGTTTCAGCTGCTTTCATTATACATTGTCTAGGTACTCTCAAAACAAATATTCTGGATGGTAAAAAGAAACCCATGACCTTTTCATAAACATGTTTGTTTTTTTTACTGATGTGAATGTTTTTATTTAACTTGTCATAATTTGAATTGACAAAGTCAACACAGATGATATATGCCTTACCGTTCACTGTCAGAATTTCTTTGAAAATGCTGAAGGAAAAAAAAAGCACTGGAGTGAACTTGTTTGTGGATGGTCATAATACCCCAGTGCTTGGGCCTGATCTTTTTAAGGTAAAAAAGTATTTTATATATGTAACTTTTCTCCTGTGAAAGCAGGACTGTTTTGATTAATTTAAAGCTCAGAAAACCTCTATCATTTCTCTTATTTCAAGATTATATGTTTCTTCTTGATCCAAATAGGAGAAATTATTTATAGAAAAGCTTGACCTCAGAGGTATTAACATTCCTTTTTATTAAGGATATGGCTAAAACTGAGGCTTTTTTGTCTTCTTCTGGGAAGTTATCATTAAACCTTCCAAAATGTGGAAAATGAAGTAATGCAGTTCCTGGTGGCACAGAGATTCCCATGGACTTAGAGGCTGCCTGTACCAAAACAACATCCCTAATTCATGTGCAGCTTGGTTTGGTTTGTTTGCCTTTCTGAAAGGCACAAGAAAAGCCTCATGGGTTTGGGAGGAGAAAAAGGGAATGAAGGAGGAGAGGAAGGTTTTCTTGTTGCTTTGTATTCTGCCTCTTGCCTTTTTCTGTTTTATGAGTGAATTAGAATTTCCCCTTTTTTGACTGGCTTGAGAAAGAAGCTGTAGAATGTTTTTTCAGAATGCCTTTTGGAGAAGAGTATAATCAGCTAAATAAAGAACTGTTTTGCTTGTTATTAGTGTTCAGATGCTAACTGAGGTAGCAGATGTTGACTTAAGCACAGCAATTTAACTTCCAGCACATGATTGAGATTGCTTTCTACATAGTCTTATATGCATCAAATCAGGTATGTCTTTATCTCATAGGAAAAAAAGGAACTGAAAATGGCTTCTCTATTGTTTAGTGATGCTCAGTGTAAATTCAATCTTAACTGTGAGCTTGTAGTGTTTTCAAAGATTATTTACTGTCTTAGGAACTGCAGGTTGAGACTTGCATAGACAGTAAATTAAAAGCAGGATTAAAGTCCAAGTGTTGGGTGACTAAAATGCTTTGTTCCACTGTAAATAGCTATGTTGCTAGAGTGAAATAGAGAATTACATGATCTCATGGCTGTGTCCTAGTAAATAATGTGATAGCAGTTTGAGGACTCACTATTATGTCAGCAGATAGGATTGAAGGATGTTGAGAGTGAGCCATCTAATGGCAATTCATGATTTTTTTTGTTTCTTTCCTACAAGACACCAAATCTTGTGGACTTGCTTGATTTTCAGCTGACTTCAGCTGTGTTGCCAATGTCTGGGAGGCTATTTAAACCTCTCTTGTTCGGAGCAGGGGGGAAACCTGCATGCTATGCAGCTATGCTGATTCCATCTCTTGCAAGCAAGAGTTATTTGCGATGTTGGAAGCTGTCCTTGAATTCCTGTCTGGAGCATTACCTCAGATCCCTCCTGCTCAACTGTGAATGCAGGAGAAAGCTACAGCCAGTAATTGCAATTAGCTTAGATACAATTACATTATATTACAGTTAATTGAAAACAGCCTAAAGATGCATGTCTGTCATTAAGGCATCCATGCAGTGTCCCACTACACTTCAATAAGAATTTACTTCTGTCAAATGAAACAGCTACAATGGCCAACTCTAGAATGTGGTAGAGAAGGGATTCAAAACAGGTGATGGAAAATGTTACTTGCTGTAATGGGATACTCTTTTGTATCTTGAGAGGGAAATATTGCTTCTCTACTCATTTAAAGTGTACAGATTTTTCTCTGAACTGGGCTGCTTTCCATGCACTAGTTCTGGAATTATTAGATTTTTAGTGATGTATTTAAAAATCATACATTCCATTTGATAGTGGTTCAGCTAGTATTGTGCTCTGAGAGGAGAGCAATGTAACTCATCACTCTGTGGAATCCTGTAACAACAATGGAGCAAACATTCTGATGTGTTTGAAGATTGCATAAAGTTAGAATTACGGAAGCTGATGTTTTCAAGGAGACCTTATTTATATTTTACAGTACTACCAAAGGAGATGTAATTTGCTACTATGGAAACAGAGGAGAACCGGAACCTGTTTTCCTAAATCCCGGTAGGATGACTTCAGAGAGGTTTGAATATTGCTTTACAATGTGGTTACTTCAAAGAAGTTAGAATGTAGTTGTATTTCTCTAGTAATTTAGTTTAATGTGTATTGTCTTCACTACTTTTCCATTACATTTTAAAGTAATCAAAATGTCCTTAAATTCCTTTAAGAACTTACTAATTTCACTAAAGAATAACTAGCTTGTAAAAATTTCTATAAACAATCTCCATATTAGTGTACCCATATGGCAATTATTGGGGTGTTAGTCAAGAAAATGACTGAAGAATAGAAGTCTGCCTTGAAGTATGTTATTTTCAAAGGTTTGTAGGCTGGACCCTAGTTCTCCTTTGCCTGCAATGTTAGAGACATTGAGCCTATGCTTCCCTAGAGGCAGCTGGTTTTAAAAGGAAATTTGTCTTCAGGCAGATTAATTTTAAATATATAAAATCTAGCTCTTTGCTAGTTGATTCCACAAAGCAGTACTGCAGAATTTGTTACTGAAAAGTCCCTTTAAATGGACAGGGATGCACAGCACAGTAAGCAGAGCTGCCTGACAACAGTTGCTACAAAGGATATGTTGATGGTGATGGCTTATTTTGCTTGCTTAGGTTAACTGTCAAAATGTTATTGCCAATAGGCAAATAGTTACGGTAGCAATTGCAGCATAAATCCCTGGAAACCATTGTTAGATTTTGTACAACAGCAAACACAAAACCGATTTTTGATCCACGCAGTTTGGACAAGCTCTGGCCCCTTGTTTATCCTTTTTTCTTCCATACTATATGGAGCTGGATGGTGGTTCTGAAGAGTAGTCTGGCTTTTTTTTTTGGGGCGGGGGGGGAAGCAGAGATTAACAGAGATGTTAAGGATCAGGATTTAGAAAAAGTGCAATGTCTCCATTATTGCTTCTGGCCACAGCTGCCAAGCTACTGTCCAGAAGAGCACTACATTTAATAGTGATTTTTAAAGCCTCTATACAAATGTGGCAATTATCTTTTAGGACTGTCTTGGAGCATGAAGTCCTTGTGTGTTGTGCAGGTAGAAAAATAGTACTACTTTAATGGTGTAATGAGAGACTGCATCACAAAAGACTGCAAAGACTTAAAATTTTGTGCTTTTTCATAATGTTCAAAACAGGTTAAATGTAATTGCTGCAAATATGGATTAGAATAAAACTGCTGAATGCTAGCACAGAGGAATACTTAAGCACAGTCTAAAGTTTGATACAGGTTTCTGGTCTAGGATTAGGCCATGTGTTTTATAGGGTATTTATTGATAGAAAGATTAGCTGGGGAACAAGTTGGGTTGCATTAAAATGTATGAAATATGTCTTTAAAACTGAATCACCAGACCATCTGTTCTAAATTGATTTTCTCCATCTGAAAATTATTCAGAATGAATGCAGCTAGAAGTAGTCCATGGGGGACCAGTCTGTAAACACTTTACTATTGCTTTTAAATGTAGAACTTACCATATAATTGCCTTATAAGAGATTGCTGTTATTTTGGGACATGTGAAGCTTAAAAGATCAGGGTTACTTTGTTGAAATAAAACCATTGCTATCATGATTATAAAAGTTACTTTTTGTTTAGGTTATATGAGGCCCTAATGTTTCTATTAATAATGTACTTTGGAATAAAAAACTAGCATCTTTACCTGCTTGCACATGTGTGCATAACACTGACTTTAAAAAAAGAGAAAACTCTAGAATTCAGACAAATTTAGTAACCTTAGAGCAATAATGCTGTGAAGTTGGGATTTTTTTCCCCCCATCAAAAACTATTGAAAGTAATGGTCCAACACTGTTGAGAAGAAGTTAGGCTATTTCATTAAGTTATGCTCCTGGTAAGGAGGCTGTAATTTCCAAAAGGAGGTGGGGGCTGTACTTATCCCTATGTTTTGATAGATAGTTTAATGACCTCCTATAGTTGAGGCAAAATGAAGTTTGGCAAGGAGATGAATCAGCAAATTATCTTAACAGGTTCATGGTGAACTTACAGCGTTTATTTTTTTTGTCCTGAAACTGTGTAGGATAATTATGATTTTTTTTTTGCATGCATGTGAAATTTCCTTGTGCATATAAATGCTTAGAGTAATATATTTGCATATTTTAACCTGCCTCAGAGATCAGCTTTTTTTTTTCCTGCATAGGAATATATGGATTGAGTAATTCTTTGTTGGACACACCATGGAGGAAACTTGAATATGGGAAGCAGCTTTTCACAGAAGTGATCAAGAGAAGTCAAAACCTTACTAAAGAAGACTTGGTGCAGGAGCTCCTTACAGTGATGAATAATCAAGAGCCGTAAGAACCCATTATCAAGAATTTACTTAAAATGCAACGTGACCAGATATTCTTTAATTTTTGAAGTAGGAAACTTGACCATATTTTGGTGGTCTGAATGGAAAGTTAGGGGTGTAAGACTGCTGCAGTGACCCCTATGACCTCAGCATTTCCACTGTGGGGTGCTGGTATCTACTTAATTACACCAAATGGAAGTTTGATAGACTTCGGGATATGGTAGGTCATGTTTCTAAGTTCCTTCCAAGCTTTGATGGAAATATCTGTCAAGAAATGTTAAGGCCTATCCTAGATATCTTCCAGGTATTCCAAATAAGCTTGCAGAAAGAAGAGATCTTTGTTCAACACAAAGAAAAGAAAAGGTGGGGTCTAACTAGAAGAATGCTTGTGTACACAGTGTGCCTGAAATAACTTGATCATGAAAGTTTTATGCAAGACCTTAGGGGAAGTAGAATACAGAAAGGAAGAAGTAACAATGAAGGTGAAAAAACTGCCAAGATATGAAAAATATTTCTTACAGTGAGACAGAAGTTCAAGACCTTGAAAGACTCTCTCTGGAAAAGGACTGATAAGTCATTTTACCTTTGGTCTTTTTCATACTTCAGTCTCAAAAATCACACTCTTTTTGTTCTCACCATTGTTATTTACTATTCAGTTAAATTGTAGCTTATTGCAAGAGGGGGGAATATGTTTATATTAAATTTTTTTTATCAGTCAATTACCAGATCCTGCAATTGAAGACCAAGGCATGGATTACATACGTCCTTTATTAAACAAATATGCAGCTCTGTGTGTTCGATGCCCTGGATATGGAACGAGGTAAAACTTCATAGTCAGAAATGGTTGTGTACTGAATCAAAGCATATCTCATATCATGCTGCTGTAAATTTTGGCTCTCTAGTGCCTGCTTTAATTCAGATATTAATCAAGCATAATTTAGTAAAGTGTTTCCTTATATGATACTGTGGCGTCTTAGATAACTTGGCACTAGCTGCATTATGGTTTATTTGGGAGCTGTAGGCAGCTCTAGTTTGTCCAGGACAAGATAATATAATTCTAAACTACAAAAGATTTTTACTGTTCCCTTTCTGGTCTATTTTTTGAAGTTATTGTTCTAGTTTACTCATGTTCATTTCTCTTAAAGCCATAGAGAAACTCCCTCAACCATGTTGTCCCCCATTCCTTAGTACTTTTGCTTTTCTCCTGAATTGCTTTAAGCTGCAAGTGTTGTCATTGTATCTAAACTACAGCAACATTTCATATTTCCACAGGCAGCTTGTCAGCTACCTTTGTCCCTTCTGGGCTGTCCTTCTGGACTTTTCTGTTTGAAGGAAGGCTGGGATCTTCCAGCTATCACTATATTATCAAACTCAGGTCCTGGATCCTCAGTATACTAGCAGATCTGACCACCTCTAATTTTGCTCATACGAAAACATAGGAAGCATTTAAAAAAAAAACAAACAAAAAGACACTTTCTAGTTACCTTTTATATCTGATCAGCTACAGAAGAGGTTTCTTTTTCCAAGAGACAGAATAGTGTCATCTGCATAGCTAGCTGCATAGTAGAGGCTGCTTTAGGCTTTAATATCTACGTGTTACTTCCTTACATTTAAAACCTATTCCTCTTGTTCAAAAGAACATGCATTTTCATTTTTCCAGCAGTTTCAGCAGTGGTGCTGCTGTTCTGAGATATTCTCACTTCTTACCCAGGCTGTTCTGCCATAACTGTAAGAAGATTGGAGTAGTAGATACATCTTGCATTTAATCCTGAGCAGGTCAAAATTATAGGTTAATGAGTTGCTGCTCATAGGGAATTTGTGCTTTAAAGGACTGCCAATGATTTTGTCAGCCAGTGGTTGTATTAGTCAAGCATAGGTTTCCTGTTGTATAGATGAAAATTGGAAAGCAGGAAACACACATTTCAGTAAGTATTTCTAAGTTTGTGTTTTGGCAAAGAAACCACTAAAAAAAATGAGCATCTTGATTAAAATAATTGCAAAAAAATTAATGTTGGTATACTGAAGCCTTGAAGTCCTATATGAAGATTTCCTTCTGCTTGCTTCACAAGTTCTGTGCTTATTTGAAAGGATATAGAGTTATTCCTGTGCTAACTTGGAAGAAATACTCATCTTTTACTAGTGTGCTAACAATATATTTCAAATCTTTCCTGCTGTTATAACTGTATACTCACACTCCTAGGCTGACTTTCAGTGAATAAAGGTTGTTAATTAGACCTCACAATATTGTTAGGAAGTGGAGCCTTTTTTATATGTGAAAAGCTGAAATGACTTGGAGGCTGCCAAGTCAGGATGGTAGAAAACTCCTATTTCCTGTCAGCTGTTGATGGATATGTTTTGGTTTTTTTCCCTACATAAGCTGCCATTTTTCTGTAGTCAGTTAAATACAAAGTTAGCAACAGTGGTAGACAGGCACAAGTAGAATCTGCTTTTCATGGAAGTAATTTCCTGTTTAGAAATTGCATCCTAAACAGCAAGAAGTTTTTGTGTTACCACATTGGTGTCCTGTGATAACAGTGATGTTTAAATCTTGGTGGACTTTAGCTTCTGTTTAGCTCATGGTATTTAAGCATACCATCAGGTAAAACTTAAATTCATGCTACGTGTGACCTGAACGCCTTTGGCACTAACAATTTAACCTTTTTGTCATACTATTTGTAGGCATGCAGTTTTGTATTTGGCTTTCCTGAAGTGCAACAGGAAAAGATCAGTGGAGTGAGAGCAAGACTGAAAGTGCCCATTTGCAATTGCCTGGATGATTTCTGCCCTGCTTAGCACAGCAATGGGGTCAAGAGAAATGAGTTAATGTCAGGCTGATGTTGCAGGACTCTGGAAACCTGTGTTAACAGGCTCAAGGTTTAACCTTCTACCTTTATGTTTCAGGACTAACACAGTCATCCTCATTGATTCAGAAGGAGATGTTACTTTCACAGAGCGCACCATGATCAATGCAGATGTCAACCAGTGGAAAACAAGCACCTATGAGTTCAAGCTACAGATTTAACAGCTTCCATTTGAATGGATTGCAATAAAAGTGATGAGAGAACAAGCCATTATACTACTGCAAATGTTTTGTGCCAGGCTCCAGAAGCAAGAAAGCAAGGAAAACAAAAGTTTATTTAAACCAGTAGTGAACCCTATCAGGTTCCCAAAGACTTTGGGTAAAACCAAGAAGGAAACTGTTTTTGTACTATATAGTGATTTCTGTAAAAATACTTTTAAGTGTGCAACTTCTTGATTTAGCTTCCTAGTTCAAAATTATAAATAATAATGAAAAACATCCGTATTGATACTTCAGGGTCTGATTCAGCTGCATTTTTGCATATCATTAATTTCTTTACTTCGGCTGTAGCTCAAGATGAATGTAGCTTCTTGGAGAGCCTGTGTTAAGTTTCAGAATGTGTTCCGTCTAAAAATTACTGACTTTGCTTTTGCACATAGGAAATCAGATGGACAATTCTATATAGGCCTTTGTAATTACCTTGTCTACTGAAACAACCATGTAATATGACGCTTTGCATCAGTGTTGAGAAATCATGGGGGAGGAAAAAGGGTCAGCCTCCAAGGCAAGGCCAGCTCTGCCCAAGACAGAAGCCATTGTCTGCCTTTCTTTAAAATCATTTTAAAGAGCATCTTAAGCACTTCCCAGCTCAGAGGAGGGAAAATTTATTTGCTGCTTTTTTCTGTCTAAAGGTTTGATGAGACTTTTGCTTTCCCTCCAAAATACAATTTTACGTTTGTAAAGCTGATGCTTAAGTGCAGTAACTGAACGTATGTTCTTTGCAGTATTAAATGCTTTAATGCTTAACTCTTCAGCTATGCCATGGTGCAGTGTTTTGCTTTGGGGAAGAAAAAGATTCCTTTTTGCTATAAATAGTACAGCAACGTATTTTCTTCCAAAATTTGATTTTGGAAGATATGAAATTGAAGTTCAGTGTTCAGTTTTATTCAGTAGAAACTAAATTATGGAAATAGATTGGTTTATTTTTTGAAGGGAATAAAGTGATCTGTATTGTGACTTCTTGTTTTCTGGTAGTCTAACTAGCAGTATTAACTTTCTTTTTTTCTTTCCCAGCGGGCAGATAAGGACTAGTTATATATTTGCAAAGAGAAACTGAATATAAAATCTACATATCAGGCCTTTTCTGTAACTGTAACTTTGGCTTTATCTCCTTATTGGTATAATACATCAAAAGGTGGTGACTGTTTTTTAGTAAAATAGGCTTGTTGTAAAGTTACATTATTGCTGAAAAAAAGTTGAGTATTCAGATGCACTTCCTATGTCCCAACAACTATGAATTATAAAACCATTTAAATGCATGCTTTTAAAAGTTACTTAATGCTAGTGGTAGGTGATAGACCGTAGCTAATATCAAAGTATCTTAACCTAAGTTTTGCTGCTATTCTATTTTGACTTATTGAGTGCTTTTTGACTTATTGAGTGCTAAATCTTAAAATGGTAATAATTGTGTGGTTATTTTCTATCTTACTGAATATATTTTTCTACAGTTCCCTGATTATGAAGTAGCATCATATTGGATGCAGAGTACAAAGATGTGCAGCTTTTTCTGTATTCAAGTCTATTCCAACTCCCTCACTCCTTGGTGTGTCTGACTGGGCTTCCCAGTGAAGTAAGGGAAAGGCCACTCCTGGACTTCCAAGTGCCAGGTGATACCAAAGCACTGTCCATCAGTGATTTCTTATATATTGAAATAACTTGTAGATACCAGGACTACTTCCATGTCTAGTTATAGGCACTTAAGTGCTTTTTTGATTCTGGACTATATAAATTATTTTTGACCACGATGATTCTGAGACTGTTAATACAGGGATGTGCCTGGTTTAAAACCAGGAAATAATCTCTTTCCTTGAATGTTTACACTTGTATGAATAAAAAAGCTGTTAGTAAGTTGCAAAGAAAAAACTATTGCTGTTTTCAATTTGACAAGTCTATATTTAAATATAAAACTTATATAAAACTATATAAAGTTATAAACCTTAGTTTTTACAGTAGTCCTGCAATAATGAATATTATCCCTCATCTTTATAAGCAAAAGAGAAGCAAGTCAGACCTTAAATGTGAAAACATCTGATTCTAGTGTTTTGTATTGAAATCAAAGCTCTAGGATTTGCTTTTCCTTTCCCAAGCAAACAAAAAACACTAAAGTACCCAAACCTCTAAAGGTCTCTGTGTCAGAGTATAGAAAATATCACTTAACAGAATCACAGAATGGTTGTGGTTGGAAGGAACCTCCAGAGATCTAGTGCAACCCCCTGGTCAAGCAGGGACACCTAGAATATGTTGCACAGCATCATATCCAGGCAGGTTTTGAGTATCTCCAAAGACTCAAATGTAAACTTAAGTATCAATTGCACTAATTCTTTTGAAGCTTATGGGTGTTTCACTGTTGGCTTCTGTAGGAACAGTGAGGGCTGCAGTGTAGATAATGCAAGTTGTTATCATTTCTCTTAGAAATGATCAGGTATACAATAGTGCATAAGCTCTGTTTGCTGTTATAATTATAGTTGCCATGGATCCACTGGAAAAAAATAAATTGTAGTTAACATTAAGGAAAATATTCTATTTTTATAGAGACATTTTTAAAAAAAGGGAATTTTAAGTATCAACTTTAAAAATTGTAAAGGAAACTATAACATTTTAGTATATTTGCTCATACAGGATATGCCTTCAAAATTCTAAATTTGCAAGGGCTTTTCTGCTGACTCTTTTTTCTGTTTAAAAAGGTAGTGTAAGGAGTTCTAAAATATTTGTAACCAGACTCATCATTCAACTCCATCTTTTGAAGTTATTTCTTAACTGTTATTTATGTGTGTTCAATGCTAGAATTGGAATAAAGTCATTCTGAGCAGTCTTGGTCACAGCAGTTAATTGTGCACTTGTGTAGATGTGAATGTAAATGTCTGTACCTTTGTGCAGTAGGATGAGGTAGAATCTTCCTGATCATGAAAGACTAGAAAGGAAAAAGCTTTGCAATGACTTCAGCTTTTGGTATTTATTTACTTTGAGTGCTGTATTTTTCTTTAAAAGAAATTTCATAATAAATACATGTTAAAAGTACTTTGAGGTGTTTAGGTTGCCAAGAAAGCACAAATAATCACAGCAGAGATGCAGCAGATAATGTGAAAGAGCAAACACAGTGCTTCCTTAGGGGAGGCAAACTGCCTTACAAAATGCTTTTGAAGAGAAAGAATCCAAGTTCTAAGTCCTATAGGAACTAATTTGAGACTACATTGGGAATTGGTTGTGGACATGTAGTTGTCCTGTCTTACTGTTCTTAGTTTTACCAAAAGAAAAACTTGGTCTGGAGAAAGAACTGGTCTGTAGACTTCTCAGCATGATCAGGATTTAGCTGATATTTGTTATTAAAAGTTGCATGTACAAAACTGAGTATTGAGTTGAATATTGCTTTCAGGTTGTTATAAGGAAACAAGTATATTCAAGTTAAATCCTTGAAATACAAAGCAATAATAAGACTTGATAATAAGACAATAATAGCTTGAATAATACGCATTTATGGCTTAAACTTCCTTATTTTTATGGAACATTAAGTACTAGGAATTAGTTCCATACCCACATTCATGCGACAGAATGTTACTCCTGTTCTTCTGATTGATTTTTCTGCAGAGAAGTTTTAAGCTTTTCTGAAGTTAGGAAATGCTCTTGAATTTATGAAAATAGAATCTGTATTTTAATCAACTGTAAAAGCAATAGAATTAACAGCTACACAACCCATCAATGTGAGTCATGCTGTGAAATTTAAGTTGGGCAGAATGAAGAAAATGTTGAATATAGCTCACTGTAATGTGAACACATTAAGCTACTATCTCCGGAATACTCTGCATCAAGAGCTGTATCTGAGTGAAAAAGCAGTATCACATTAAAGTACTCAAATCTATCCTATCTCAAAATAAGAGATAAGGACTGAATGTAGCACTAAAGATTATGCATGGGGGGGGGGGGGAAATGTTTAATGCAAGCTTTGATACTAAGTAGGCTAGGCAAGAATTTGAACCTATTTAAGACAGTCTTAGGCTGTCTTTCTGAAGCAATAAAAAAAGGCTACAGATTTACATAAAATTTTTGGTGTCTATGTACTAGAAAGATAAATGGAGCAAAACAAATGGAAATTAAGATCAAATCAGTAGTTGGAGAAATTAAGTAGGGGGAAAAAGGCCCCACTTAATTTAGCAGAGAACAAATATAATCTGTTACATTAAAATATTTTCTGAAGATGAAGCTTGAGTGGAAATTGAGTGACTGTTTTACAAGTAGACAAAGATGGATAGTGTAGCTCTGGACAATAGCTGGAATACTTATATGTTAGAGCTTTGTATGCTAAACATGAAGTGTTTATTACACCTGGTTAAGTGTAATAAAGTATTAGCTTACAGTTACTAGAGTAACTACTATTATGTTCTTGAAAATGGGCGAAGAATTCAGATTAATCTTTAAAACTGGGTATCTCTCCTAATTTACTTTGCATTCAACTGTGCCAAAGACTCACTGTAGGTACGAGTTCTTTAATGTATAGCTGGAGAGAGAATGCTTTAAGTGGTTTCAACACAAGACATGGAAACAAAGGTAAAAAGTGGGACTGCATAGTAGAGGAATCCTTGTTATTGGCATCGAGGCATAATATACAGATTATTACTTTTCAACCCACCTTTTATACATCTTTGGTAAAATTACACTGTTTATTCAATATTGTTTATTTCATTTCCAGACAATTGTTATTTTCTTTTTTGAATATTAAATACCAACCTGACTTATCACAATACTTCTTAGTATTAAGTATTTTAAGTATTTAAGTTTCTATGGCAGAACTTTTTTTGTTGTGTTTTGTGTTTTGTTAAAACATAATAAAAATACAGGCAAAGCCCTGATTTATCTCCAAAAGACTTTCATCTAAGAATGACATTTATTAATGTATTCTTACAGTAGCCCTTCCCCGGGTTCCCCCCCAGTTCCTCCCTACCAGATAACTTCCTCTGAAGCTAAAATGATTAGATGGCCATGGGATCTGGACTTTATTAAATTATTTTGAATAGCATAGAAATAACTGTTGTGGGAGTAATTTATGTAGAATACATCTTACCCACTAAAATAAATGTGAAATGTAATGCCATACTTCAGGGGTCTAATGATACTACTGTGTGCTTGATCTATGCAATTGCAATTATGTAAGAGTGACCTGGGAAAATTTAAAAATATGTATAAGCCAGCTTTTAAGTGAGGACTTACAAGCATTTTGTCCACATTCAACTTGCTCTGAATTAATGAGACTTCAGGATATTACATATATATATATCATAAGTGCAACTGTGAGGACTGTGTTCCTGACTCATATGTGTGCTAGTGCAGGCCTTGGGAGAGTAGTTTCTTAGCTGTATTTCACAGCAATTCTGTGGAATAACAAATTATGTGCATTACCATGCAGGCTTGAATTTAAAGTGTCATGTGTGCAATGAAAATTGCAAGAAGAATTGAGTTGAAAGAGGTCAGTGTTGGAGAAATTTAGGAAGAAATTAAATGCCTAAAATTAAAGTAGTTTTCAATGGAGAACTGCTATAGCTCCTGAAAAGTAATTAGGTTTGACTTGCTGGGTTAGTTTACCTGAACAGTAGCATATCACAGAGATGCATGACATGAAAGCAGGCTGGCGGCTGCCTCAGAGGGTTTCCTTTTCCTTTATGCTTAAGTTTATCTGCACAAATGGCAGATAGATACTATCCACTCCCGAAAAGTACTTTAGTCTATTTGGATGAAAGACCATATAGAAAACAAAGTATTAAGACTTGTTCTGACCCACATAGTTATTTTTTCATATTCTTATACATAAATTTAGTGTATTATTAAAAATGCATGATTTTCAGCCCTAAGAATAATTCTGTAAATCAAGAACAAGCAATGGCAGCATCAGTGACCTGTACAACAGTACCAACCCAGGTTCAATTGCAGAGGTTGCGACTTAAAGTAACTTGTGCGATTCGGTTTCAGTGGGAAGGTTTGTAAGACTGAAGAGGCTTTTGAGATCTTAGTATTGCCCAAGAACTGAATCAAGATCAACTCAGTTGCACAGGTATCAATGTAATCCAGAGTCTTTAAGAAATGTCATGATCATAGTTTCATCTTCTGTTATTCTTTGTCTTGCTATTGCACAGGCCCCATCATCACACTGCAGCTGCATCCACATTGTAAATTTTTGATTAGTGTGGTGGCTGAGTTAATAACTATAATGACTTGCCCAAGGTCCCTTAATTTGAATTCCTGCCCGCTATACAGTTCATCTGGGCTGCACCCAGGTGCATTTACCACAGGAACATTCCATATGCAAAAAGCTTTGAATGTAATCATAGAAAAATTCATGTGGGAAGAAACCCTGGGGGCCATTAATATTCATTTGAATTAGGATACAACTTGTGGGCAGCCAGAGGGAGGAACTGTGGTTTTTATTTGACCTCTTAGTCACCATGTCTCACTTCAGTAATGTTTTCTTAAACCTAACAAACAAAATGGGTACCTAGCAATCTGAAAGTTTTAAGAGTAACCAGTCAGCTAAATTTTCTACAATGCAAAGATTAGATGTTAGATGTGTTTCTATAGACACCACAGGTTTATAGCGATACACTTTATTTTGCCTTAGATCGCCAGGGATGCAAGACAGTGCAAGGAATTCCCCAGTAGCATAGAGCCAAAGGATGTGTCTACTTTCATTATCTTCTGGAGCAATCAACCACCCCTTTCATGTTAGAAAACTCACCTAAGCTTGCTCATGCAGTCCCCTTGACATCTTTGTCCGGGACATGATGACTAATAGAGATAAGATGAGAAGAGCAGGTTTAAAAAAATGTTCTGGACAAGGCCCAATTTGGTGCGAACAGATCTGAGTTTCCTTTTTTCTGACTCAAATTGTTTTGAATCATTGAGGTCTAATTTGGTGTGAGCAGATTTAAGTTGCCTTTCTTCGTCCTCAAACTGTTTCGAATCATTGACATTACCATAGCTGATGTGTAATGGCAGTGCCTGGTTTTCTGTCTAAGATGTGTCGACTCCTGTTAGAACTTTTATGGATTTATCATTTTCTGGTAAATGAGACTTGCTGCATTTCAAAACTAGGAGAAAAATCCCAACTCTACTGATGTCATATGCTTTAACTATAAGCATTTAACTTCACTATCTACATAGAGAATCTAAGCTTTCTTAATATAATCAATGTGAAGGCTTCTCTAGTGCTCTGAACACTTAAAAACCTGCTTCTCTCCTTCACGGGCAAACTAAAATAGATGCCTGAAGTAGGATGTCATGATCCTTCTGAGGATTTGTGAATAAAGTCTGTATTATAATGTTTCCACAGGGAAGTGGGCATTTAATTTGATATGCACAGAATTCGGACCAGATCCAAATTAGATAAAGTCATCTCAGATGCCTCTGTGGAACATAAATTATTCCTCAGACTCACCCTTGGAGCCTCAGAGAAATCTCAGTGAATTCACTGGAAAGAATCTTGTTGGGTACTGATGTAGTTTGAATTATGCCCCTAAAACAATTAAACATAATAAAACTATGCAGCACTTCCTCCATTCCTACATAAGTATTCTTTCATTAATTCCTTTGGTTTGTGAGTTATATTCTTAATTGTATTTTACTTAATTTTCTATGCTGGAGAACTGAGTTCTGATGCACACAGCTTTATCTGCAGTGTTCTCTGGAAGCACAGAAACCTCCATCATTTCCTCAGTCATTTCCAAGGCCATTCTGGGCCTTGATGTGCCTCTCCATGCGCCGAGGTGCCAAGGATACTCTCTATGCAAAACTAGTACTCTGCTGAAGTTCAAAGGTTTTTGTGGAGCTGCAAAAATCTAAGTAGTCTGGAAATCACCTTCTGTCTTTCCCCGTCCAAGGCTGCTGAAATGTGAGTACTGAATATGACAAAGTACCTGAATAGCACTCATTAAAATGTGTCTATTCTAATAATATTACTGGGGAGGGCTTTTTTTTGAGGGGTGGGGGGGGCATTATGTACATCCAGATTCTTGAGTGCAAACTGACACACTGCAGACTTGCAGACTTCGGAGTGACTCAGCTCTGTTAATCTGATCATTATAGATTCCAGGAGGTTAAAAATACATATTGTGAAACACATGCATATCTGTTTCATAGCTCAAATATATTTTATATCATGATTAGTAAAGTGTCTGGAAGGATACGTTATTAATTTGTGCACATTTCACAACTTCAAGCAGTGAGATATATTGTGGTAAAATTACGTTGCAAAAAAAATGTAGCTATTGCAGGATGAGCAAAATTTCTCTTCCAGTATTTCACTTCTGAAACAGCACAGTATGAACTGCATTTACTGACATTCTTGCTAGCATCATGAAAAGACGCTGGCTCCACCTAATCTTCATTCTGATGAATGCAGTCTGCTAATTTTGTTAGGAAATGTATAGTTACTTTTCCTTGCGGGCTTGTCCTGTAAGTCAGTAATTGCTTCTGTTCACAACTTATATATGAAAATGTCCTTGTTCTTATAACTTTTTTAGTTGTTGTTAACGATGATAATTCCTGAGGTTGTTGTAGATGATTGTACAAGCTCCTCTATGCAGCTGTATCACCTCCTCCAACCAAAATTCAGAATTCTAGAGGGAAGATAGAGGGGTTTTGTGCAAGTGTTTGAAAAGTCTTGTTAGAAGTCCTGAGAATAAGAATTTTCAGGTAAATTTACCTTTTGCCTTTTGAAGTACTGAACTTAAAGTGTTTATAGAAAGTGGTCTTCTCCTGCAATAGTTTACTATACTTGCACAGACCACTGTTTTAGCTTTCCTAAGCAGATTTATAATGGCAAGCCATAAAGGTTTCCAGGATAAAGACTTAACCATGATTTCAATGTTATTGTTTTGCTGAAACTGTTGTTTTGGTACTTGACTGTTAAAAAAGCTTTTGCTTCTAAAAGGTTAGAAATATATTTCCCTGATTATTGTCAGTGTCTCAAAGTATCAGCTGTTGCATCATTGCATTGAGTCATAGCATTACGATTTTCAAACAATGCAAAACGGAATACCAACACACCAGCTGCTTCTGTAGTTGTTTTTCGCTTTTAAAGCACTACGTGTATTTTAGTATCTTGTATCTCTACATGAAAATCTGTTTCAATTGCAGCTTGTGTACACAGAAAAATAATGTACAGTGCAGAAAAATTGCCTTTTCAGTGTTTCAGTTGTATACAACTTATATAAGGCAGATGTAAATGAGGAAATGATAATCGCATGTCCTTATATTCTTTGAAAGGGATGATCATCTTGTTTTGTGGCACGATGTTAGCAATTTATAAGGTGACATGATGTGGATAGTTTACAGCGAATGCCTGCATTAACACAAATAACTTTAATAACTTATGCTTTGAAAGCTGAAACTCACTGTTCTGACTGCGTTCTTAAGCAGTTGTTTTAAAAATGATAAAAGTAGTCATCCTTTTAAAACATACTAAAATACTGGCTGGAGTGCAGAAGCAGGTAATGATTAATTAAAAGATGCACTGCTTGCAGTGTTTGAAGGCAGCTAGCAGACATGCAAACCAATTTCAGTAACCTTATCATTACGTACCAGTAATAGCATCGTGACATTACATCAAAAGAAACAGCAGAACATCATCAAGTATGTTAGTCTAGTCAGACAAACACAAAGGTGAAAGCCCTAAAAGAAAATACTAATTGCAGTTATCTTTCATAGCAGCATATCTGGGGACCTCAAAACCATCGGGTGACTACAGCCTGATTATCATGTCTTGAAGTTGCTTGTGGAAGAAAAAACAAACAAACAAACAAAAAAACCACAACAAAAACACCCTGAAAGCTAGAAGAGCTAATGCTATCATACTGCAACTGATTAAGCCTTTGACGTATTATTTTGATAATTCTGTTCTCCCTATGATGTTGATTTCAAATGAGTGTTATGGTGAACAATGACAGATTCTGGTAACTTAAGTGTATCAGCCTAAAGCTACTGTAGTTTTGATCTTTGAGTTGTTTTTTTTTTTTTTTTTCCTTTGTGGAGAGAGAGTGGTGAAAGAAAAAGTTTCACCAAATTATAGTATCAGAGAGAACTACAGTAGCAAATATTCATTAATCCTCTACATATGTAGCTTAACATAAAATGTGTAAGATGCTTCAGTACAACTGTTTAGGAACTGTGCCTGGAAAATACAATTGGATGTTGGGATTATTCTGCGAAGCACTTGCTACATCTGGCATGAAAGATGGCCCTGCTCTGGTGTTCCCCTTTAAGGTCCCTTTTGAAAGGGTAGTGCTGTAGCTCTCAAAAACATAAGGCAGCCTTTGTAGGGAGCAGCAGCTACTACTTAAACCGCGGATACACCTCCGTGTAAGGGGAATGGTGACAAGTTTTGACTGTGCCCATGCCTGATAAAAGGAATAAACTCTTCCTGTGAACCTTGCTTCCCACCTAGCTTTCCTAATTAAGGCAAGAGCAGCTGGGCGAGCAGAATTTTAATGTAACCTAACGCTTTTTTGCATCCTCTTTGAGCCACTCAGCTGTGTAGCTGTGCTGTCAAATCCGGGTTTAAAGCATGTACTTAACGGACAAGCACAGTAGGAAGGGTAGAATGGATGACTCCCCTCATGACTTTATAAATGGAGGAAAATGGTGGAGGGCAGGGAGCACAGCTGGCCCATGCAGGACCCCTCACAGGGTCCCGGCCGTCTGCCTTGGTCCCCTGCTGAGTCTCCCCCTGCGCGAAGAGGCCCCTAGAGGAACGAGGCCGAGGCAGGGAGCGGCCCCGAGGCCTCTCAGCCCCGCCAGCCGCAGACAAAGACCCCGCGAGGCCCTCGAGCGCGGCCCCGTCATGGCCGCCTGCCTCAGGGGACGCTCCCTCCCGCCACACGCACCGCCGCCTCCGTCCCGCCCCCGGAGTCCTCTCATGGGCCGCGCACCAGGAGGGCGTCTGCCACTCGTGCTGCCATTGGCCGAGGGGGATAACGTGCCTAGCAAGAGGCCAATAGGTAGCGAGAGTTCAAATTCGTGACAGCTGCAACTGGGAACGTAATTGGCTGGACCAGGGGCGAGCCCCGCCCGCGGGCACCGGAGCTGCTCGGAGCAGGCGTTTAAAGATGGCGGCGGAGGTGGCGGCGCGGAGCGGGAGGTGGTTGCCGTGAAGCGGCCCCGCCAGCGCCTCCCTTACCGCCCCCTCCTCCACCCGCGCCGGGCCTGGGCACGAGGAGCGGCGGGGACGCCGGGAATGGCCCAGGTGGGTGCGAGCCCGGCAGGCTGCGGCGCCGCGGAGGGCGGGCACGAGCGGGGCCTGCGCGGCCCAATCGCCGCCGCGCGGGCTGTAACCCCTGCGTCCCCGCGGGCCCCGGCTCGAGCTGCCGGTGGGGGCTGCCCTCGGTCTTCCTCGGCCACTGCCTGGAGTGGCGCCCGGGGCGGCAGGAGGGGAGGAAGCGCTGTAGCTTTGTGCTCCCCACCTTCCAATTAACCCGGCGTCGGTTTTGTGCTGCGCAGCGCGAGGGGATGGGGCTCTACCCCCTTTACGCTCGGCGGGGTTACGAATCTGCCTCTGTTGCTGTGCAAAGTGGGTAGAAAACGCAGCGCTCCTTCCCCGCCACGTGCGGGCGGCCCCTTCTCTTTTTTTCTCGGCCTTTCGTGTACTTGGGGGTGGTGAAGAGAAAGTTGTGCGTCTGCCCAAGCCTCCACATTCTTCTTCTGGGGCTCTTTTTATTCGTGGTGAAGTACTGTATTTCTTTCTCTCGAGTGCCCATTTCACAGTCACTTGAATGGCCCAGGTTTCTGAACTTTCTTATTTTTCTGTTTTCTTCTGGGGAAATAAAGGTCTCTGCTTTTCACCTTTTGTCATTAGCATGGATTCGTGAAAGAGGGTTTTCTTTTGGTATGTTTTCAGGTTTTTTACTGCTGTTTTTCAAATTTCTCTTCTCTTCTTTACTTGTTCCTTTTTGATTTTTCTAAAGGGAAATCTTAAACTCCTTCCTTTTTTTTTTTTTAATGGTGGATAGGAGAAGGGAGGAATTTACTCTCACTTGATTATACTTCCTTTCCAAATGAAAGTCTGAATATAAAGGCTGTTCCTTTGATGCTGGGTTTATCTGTAGCGTCTTTTTGCGTGCTGAGAGGGTAGAGTAAGCCAAGTAAGTGAGCTAAGAGGCAGTTAACGCTTTCCTTCTGAAGGCGGGATAGTGAGTTTGTTGTGTGAGCCTGTTCTTTTTCTTTACTTCATCAGTTAGAGACCCTGGAGTTGGTTCTTTAACTTTTTTTTTTTCATGAATATTTATCTTCCCCCTTCTGCTTAGGAAACTTACGGACTCTCTAATTCTGAATAAGAAATCCTCTCCCTAGTTCTTTGTGTAGCTTTTTGATTGCTAGGAT
>VZSV01000122.1:1056056-1070903 GCA_013398735.1 Nothocercus julius | reverse complement strand
GAGGGCTTTTATGTCTCTTGCTTTTCTTTACAAGTGAGAAGCCAGTTGTTAGGTGAATGGAAGCAGTTTGACCTTGCCAGACGCTGAATTGCAGGGTGTTTATTTAATTTTATTTTTAAAGTGTTTTGTTTCGTGCTGTTAATTGAAGCCATCTAAGCCTGGGGAAAAACAAAAACAAACAAAAAAAAAAGGCACAGCAGTTGCTTTGCCACTTACAAATATGCCTTTCCCTCATCGCGTGCTCTTCTCCTTCAGAAATGAGATGTAGCTATGTTGGATGAGGTCTTATGAACTTAGAAGTTCTTTAGCCTTGTCTGAATTTGCTATTGCTAAACTTACGGTTGGTCCCCTGTGTAGCTTTTCTGAAACTGCCTGGATGATTTCCACAAAATGGTCGCTTCCTTCAGAATCTTTCTCTGCTGAAGCTGATAGTATGCAGGGATGTGCACTCTTGTACATAGTGGCAATTTACAGAACGTTTTCATTTGGAAATTCCTTTTCTAGTTTTACAGAAATAAATAATCATAATGTTTTTGTTTTTTATTCTAACATTTCATACTTAAATTTATTCTTAAGACTAACTGTGTGTTGAAGAACATGCAGTAGATAGAGAGCATAACAAGAAGGTGGATGATTGGAAGTGAGGTTTACTTTGTCAGGGGTTAGAGTTAAGCGGATTTTTAAGTGTGGTCAGTGCATCATTACTCCTGCTCTGCAGAGCTGTCCTTTTGGAACCAGAGGATGAGAGAAAGAACTTTATATTTGAATAGAAAATAAGGAGGGTTTGCTCAGAGCCACTCTTTCTTTTGGGGTCCACTGAATGTGAAGTTAGCAGTTTATGGCAACGATGCCAATACTCTTTGAAAGTAATGCTTTCTGAAGACAGAATCTGTGATTATATTGTTCCTTGTTCCTAACTGCAGCTACAAAGGGTCACAATGAAAATTTGTTCTTTACTAAGCACACTTGAAAGACTGTGCTGAAATACTGTTCTGTAAAGGGAGTTCCTTTGAGCACAGGCAGTGCTGGTTACAAATTTCGAGATTCTGTTTTTCTTTTTACTTCAAAAGAGATACCCTTTTGTCCATACATTTTTTTTTTTTTTTTTCTCCTTTGTTTCTTTTTTCCTCCTCCCTCCATCCGTTAAGGCTGGGAAACTAGGCAGTGGTAATTGCTACTCAGAGAAAAAGATATGAGTCCTTTTTCTTTCCTCTTTGAATAGATTTGGGTCTATAAGACAACTAAACAAAGAGGAGGAGTTTCAATATGCTGCTTTTGTGGGGAGCTTACTCTGTTATGTTGCATTTAAATGTCCACTGTATCTATTTCTTTGAGCTTACTTTTTCTTTGTGATGCGAGTGCTTTACATATAATGTGCTAAAATGTGGACTTTTTGTGTATTGGTGATATCTGCAGGGTATTAGCCCTGCATTTGTGTTTCTTCCAGTTCATCTGTATTTCCCTTGGTGTTTCTGCAGCTGTTGTAGCTGTCTGAAGTGCTGCTTATCTTTCTAAGGTGTCTGAATTCTTTTAGGCATAGTTGGCTATTATGAGAGGCAGGCTTGACAGTCAGCTTTCTGAATCTTATAGAAACCTTGTGATGGAACTTGTTAAGACCTTATTCTCTAAGGTCTGTTCTTTTGGGCTAATTTAAGGATTATAATAAACAGGTGAAATTTTGTTATATTTTTAGATTGCATAACTTAATAGGCTTAGGGTTGTTGTTTTTTTTTTTTTTTTTTTTTTTTTTTTTTTTTTAATGTGGTGGTTTGGTCTTCATTTAAGAACTGTTTCGTTGTTTTTAACATAGAGGCCCATCTGATTAATCCTTTTAAGCTTCTATTACTTCTCTCTTTCCTGTAGTACCTGATCTCTAAGGGAAAATCCTTACTGTTTTTTTTCAGCCAGTAGGCATGAATTGGCAAGAAAGTAGGTGAGGATTGTGTGGGCAGGTCTTGTTTGTTTGTTTGTGTTTTTGTTTGTTTGTTTTCCTCCCCAGCTTATAGGAAGATATTGCAGCATGCTATAATTTAGAGCTGCTAGATTCTCGTTACCCTGCCCTGGGGGTATGGTAGGTTTGCAGCAAGAAATGAGAAAGCTACTTTAAAGCCATCTTTGTTTAACATTTGTTCTTGTGACAGTTTGTGTACTGAGTAGTAGTAGACAATCCCTGGCAGTGATTTGCTGTGCTATTTGTTACTTCAAGCCTGTCAGGAAAGTAGAGGTGACGAGAATTTTATAGATAATAGTGCTTGAATGTAGTAACATATTTTCTGCAAAGAGCAGAGGTGTAACATCAGAGAGCTGCCAAATCTTGGCAGGTGAAGATTAATTTCTTGTGTTCTGATATTAGTGTTGCTAAAACACTCTTTGGAGTTGGAGCACGACATGATCAGGGATGTGGAAACTGCCTTCTTTACCATTTTTTACAACTTGTCATAAATCATCTTTCTAATGGGAACCAGGTAGCTCCTTGATCTTATGATTCACTTAACAGTGAAGTTACCTGTCTTTCAAACTCTAGAACACTAGCTTTAGGATTTTGTGGCTATGTAAATTGCTTCCATTTGTTTTTTTCAGCAGTCTTCAAAAGACTCTAAGATGGAAAAAAGAGATTACTTTGGCATTTAATTTCCAGTGGTTACTGTATTTATATCATGACCCTTGACTCTTTCTGTTGTTCAGAATTAATGATGAAGAAACCATCAACTTACCATTCTGTCTGTTTCGTATCCGAAGATTAAAATAGGAAAAGATGTTGTATGTAAATATATTTCTAGAGGTGTTCTGTGTAGCATAACATATTTCAGGACCTGTTGAAAGACTAAGGAATTGATCCTTTCTGTAGTGACCATATTATCACCACAATTTAGGATATGATGAATTCAAATACACATAATTGTCTTGGTGCTGGGTGAGCTGCTTCTCATTCTCTGTGGCAATTTCTTCTAATACATTCACAATAAGGAAGATGGGATTATTTTAGAGCTTTTATCAAAATGGAGTCATATTCCTTAGGAGGACTAAGACACGCACTGCATGTCAAGCTCTGTGTCTTGAATGTGCCTTACAGTTGGGTATGTAGAAGAAAAAAATGGATAAAAAATGAACAGTTCTTCTGTACAGCAATTTTTTTTTTTTTTTTTTTTTTAATGGCTGAATCACTAAAACAAATATAAGCTCACTTATATTTTGTTTCCTTCCAGCCTTCAGGTAGGTTCTGTATATTGTTATCTTTTACTGGTTCCATTATAACTGCTGACACCCACCTTGCTGCCTTGCTCCGCTTGGTGTTTGGACACCACTGTTGAAGTTTGTTTTGTCTGAGCTGGCACAGAGATACATAATAGAAATATATTTGGCTTCTCTAAGTCTCCAGTGACAACCTGGACATTCTTACCTTTCAGTCTTCAAATATTATAAGGGACTTAGAGCTTCTCCTTCTAGCGTGTTTGGCTAGACTTTCTCTGCTACCTGGAAATACTTTAAATAGAGCAGATTGAGCCAGCTGATTTCCTTAGACAGAGTAACACTGCTTTATTTCCAGCTAGTAGGAAGATTTTAACCCAGTTTGGGGTGACACAGAGGGACTTGGAGAAACCAAACCAAAATAGCAGGTAAGAAATTATAATTAAATGTCCTCTTCCTTTCCCCAGGTGCTTACAGTCCTGCACAGATGACAAAATTATAACTTAAGAATATACCATATATAATTATGGAAAGAGTCCACTTAATATAACAAAAACATAATCTTACTTAGAGCACATGGATGTTTGGGACCTAAAATGATTTAAAACACTACCTGCTAAATGCCTTTCAGAATTAATTGAATCTTAACACTGTGCATCTACGCCTGAATCTGTTAGGCATGACAAATAAGTAGTATGGATCAAACAAGAATATAATATCAAATATCTAGTAAGTGGTTATCTAGAGATTCTTTTCTCGTAATTTTTTTTAGTAAAATATCACATATCCCATTAAAGCTTCCAGTATTTTCAAAAATATGCAGTAATTTCAATTTTCTAAAGGTCATCTGCTTTATAATCATAGTTGTTAAAAACCTGGCAGTTTTTTCAAATAACATTAAATCTCAGGCATCGTTTCTCTTGTGTTGGGTAAGTATAGCCCTAATACCAAATTATTTTAAATGCCATATATGTGTAGTTTTTAATCTCTCCCATACAAAAGCCATGGTTAATGCCTTGCCTGCCAAACAAGCAGGAGCAGTCAACAGATGTGGGCAACTGCATTAGCAAATTCTGTGCTGGTGCACAGATCAAGAGATAGCAATCTAATTTCAGCCTAAATCAAAACGATACCAAGATATGTTGGTATTGTCAATATTGTGGGGGAGGATGGACTATAAATTTCAAATAGAAATAAAAATATGGGAAGGAATTATTTCTTTCTTTTTTTGGCTCGGATACTTCTTTGGTGTGGGTGTGTGTGTGGTCTTTGGTGTGTGTGTGGTGTTTTTTTTTTTTTTTTTTTTTCCCTTTTGTGACAAATACATTTTTTTTCTCGTAGGTTGAAAGAAGAGGAGAGCTGCTTGTCCAGTGAAGATGCAGTCTTAGTCTTCAGCTACTTAAGCTGAATGCATTGTGATTTCCAATAATTGAGACAGTGATTCTGAAAGCTGTCTACATTAATGAAAAGAACAATGTAGTCAGCTTAACTGAATCATCAGTGTTGCATATTGAATAGAACATGATATACCTGTCTTGATGGACTTATGCATGTTAGGAATATAGATATATACATTTATTTAAAGCATTTTTTTTAAAGCAGTAGTTTTGCAGTTTTAAATATGGAGAAATATGAAAATGTACCTCCCCTCCCTAATGAACCTGCAAGAGAAATGAATGTGGAGAACCATACTTGTCCCCCACCTCTGCCGCCTAACGAACAGCCTCCACCACCTCCCCTGCAAACGTCCAGTGACGCAGAGGTAATGGACGTTAGCTCTGGTGGTGATGGACAGTCAGATACCCCTGCTGGGGACACGCACAGTATCTGCAGAACACAGCTTCTCACAAAGGGATCTGCCTGCTACAAAAGTCGTCTTATAATAGACCCTAACAGTAGTGACCAAAGCCCAAGAACTGCTCGTCATGCACTTTCAGTTCGAAAGTTCACCCCAGATCTTAAGTTACTTAAAGATGTAAAGATTAGTGTTAGCTTTACGGAAAGCTGTAAAAGCAAAGATAGGAAAGTCCTGTACACTGGAGTTGAACAAGATTATAAGGCAGATACAGATTTTGGTACTAATAATGTCAATGGGGATTTGCATGTTTGTCCTTTTGCTGGTAGTAATGGTAAAGCTGTAGGAACAGGGGGTGAAAATGATGACAAGAAGGATGATGAAAATGATGCTGATCAGGAAAAGAGAGTGGAGTATGCAGTTCTGGATGAATTAGAAGATTTTACCGACAATTTGATGGAAATAGATGAAGAAGGAGGAGGGTTCACATCTAAAGCAATTGTTCAGAGAGATAAAGTGGATGAAGAAACCTTGAATTACTCCTATGAGGTAAGTAAATCCATAGTTTTTGGTGGGATGCGGGTTAAAAATGGTTGGAAAGACATACACGGAGACTTTCATTAAAGACAGTCTCTTTTAGAAATGTCCAGTACTTGAGCCAAAAAAAATCCAACATTTTTGGAGACAGAATTACTGATTTTCTGTTACTGAGTACCCAATTTTTCTTTAGTTGAAAACTTTCATTAATTATCTTGGTAAAACTTCAGAATTGTGTGGTAGCTTCTACAGTCTTGTTGTTACTTTTAAAAAAAAAAAAAAAAAAGGCATCTCACATTCTTACAACTGTAATTCTGCTATGCTAGTTCTGTTTATGAGAACTTATTTTCTAATTTTTCAGTCTTTTTACTGGGATCTCTTGAGAATTTCTAGTTTCTCTCTGAATGGAAGTACATAGAAATAACAGCTTTCTCTGTGCAAGGGGAAGGGGAAGCTCCAGGAGAGTGGTATCTGATGCTGTTTCTTTCAGGATGATTTTGATAATGATGTGGATGCTCTTCTGGAAGAAGGTCTTCGAGCACCCAAAACACGGAGACTAGAAAATGAGAAATACGGTGGTGAGAGCGATCACCAGTCTGATGGAGAAACAAGCGTGCAGCCAATGATGACCAAAATTAAAACTGTACTTAAAAGTAAGTTAGCACTCATTAAACATCTGTACATTTTTTTTGGTGTGACATATGTAGAACAGAAAGGTACACGAGTAGATAAAAGTTTAGGATAGTATTTTTGGTCAAATAGTGGATATGTTAAAGATTTTATTGTTTGAAGGCTTCCTACCAATGAATGTGGTTTTCATGTTCCTAAATTGTGAAGTTGAAGGCTGTGAGTGCATTTTATCTTCTTAATGTAATGAGAATGTGTTTTGATGCATGGATTTTTGGAAAATGGTGAGTTTTACTCCAGTAGTAGGGAGCTGAACACAGGTGATCTCTTTCTTCTCCTTGGTACTATGAAAATTCTGTCCTGGTTGGGTGTTTTTTTTCTCTTCCCTGTGTTAGGGTTATGTTGAAGTGTTTGTTTTTGAAATGGTGGTATGTTGTTAAAGTGGTGCATGTGCACAGAATTGAAAAATTGGCAAATTTATTGTGGCTTAGAAGCTATGCCATTTTATTAAAGGAAATAATGTTTTTACAAAACTTTTTTTGTCTTATTTCAGGATCGTTTTATTCTATGAGACAGAGAAAGCAATAAAAATAAAAATCTTGATTTTTTTTTTTTGACCTTTTAAGGAGTCTGTACAAGTTTAAAGCCATTCTTTATTTAAAGGTCGTGGCCGCCCTCCTACAGAACCTTTGCCAGATGGATGGATCATGACATTCCATAACTCAGGCATTCCTGTATATCTGCACAGAGAATCTAGAGTTGTTACCTGGTCTAGACCTTATTTCTTGGGAACAGGAAGCATAAGGGTGAGAACTGTCATTTTTATTAGATGCTTGTTGAGATTCCAAAAATTAGACATATTCTTGCTAATGACTGAATGGTTTTCTATTCTAGCAGGCTTATTTCCAGTGCTACAGCTGCTTGAAAAGTAAACTTCTGTTTTTTAAAACTATGAGATATGTTTTTTTTAATTCCATTTTGCAGTGAGCTTGGGCAGTTGAAATGAGTGAGTTGGTCTTACTTTTGCTTTCTTATTCTAGCATATAGCTGCAAAATGTTGGTTTTATTACAAAGTGTACTTACATAATTTATTTCATGAAATGTACTTAATTGCTTTTTTTTTTGTAGATCTCAACCAGCACTACTGAAACTTCGTGTATTTTTCTTGTATTTGCAGAAACATGATCCTCCCCTTAGTAGCATTCCCTGCTTGCATTACAAAAAAATGAAGGAGAACGAGGAAAGGGAACAAAATAATGACATAACCCCAAATGGGGAGGTATCACCTGTAAAGCACATAGATAAATCCTCTGACCTGGATTGCCAAACAGAAGAGCCAGATTCCACTGCTGCTGATTCGGGGCCTTTAGATGACAAAGATCCCACAGGGGGAGATTCAGCACAAGGAGCCTTAGGACAAGTTAAGGCCAAAGTTGAAGTATGTAAAGATGAATCTGTAGGTAAGAATGGGAAGCAGGCTTTTCTTGGCTAGAGTTGGGTACTGGCGTTGGGAACACTTGCACTTTATTCCAGGCTTGCCAACTGAATAACATATTGCTCAGGATAAATGGTAAGTTTCTTTCTATATAGTTTCTGCTATGCAAGTACCTGGAAAAACAGGTCCAGTTTTGTAAATCGATGATCATAACAGGAGGGAAGACATGCACACTTTGGTGATATTTAAAGATTTTTTGAGAGTGTGTATGAAAAAATTTTCCACGCAAAAGTGAAAATTTGGAGGATTTAGTGCTGCAGACTTTAACTCAGTCCAATTCAATTAAATCAATTGCTATCACAGGGATTGCTGTTATCAAGTATATATATGTGAATGTTCTTGTAAATAGGCTTTTCTGTACATTCTTTGTGTTGTCTTAATTATGTCTGTTTTCAGTATAATCGCTTAAGGTAAATGTTACAGTTGAACTGGATTTGTTTGTTCACACAATACAGCAGAGTGAATCATGCACATACAGTTGCACTCATGCAAAGGGGTGTGATGCTTCAGTATTTTATTCATACAAATCTGACAGCTTCCTTTCAACAGCTGTTGAAATAAGTCATGCCAAACTTCCCTGCCCAGTTTATAGAAAAACTCATGCACTTCTTTGTCAACTTTTTTACTTGAGAGTGCTATGTAAATTAGTGCTGCTCAGAATATTGGTGTGGATCTTAGGCTGTTACTGTTTGTCCTCATGGTGTTAAAATGTAAAATTCTTATGTGTGTCCCCTTTAATCCTAACATTATGTCAAAAGACTTACAAAAACAAACAAAACTAATAGATCTCCAATACTTCTGAGAAAACTAAAAATAATAACTTATTTTCCACATGTAGTTTGTGCAGCTCTCTCTGTTTAAGGAGACCTTCACTGTATTGGAAAAAAAATATTCAGTGCATGATGAAGTATGAGTGTGACTTGCATTTGGGATTTGTTGTGGAAGGAAGCAATGTCAGCAGCTCTCTGTTGTTAGTTTTCATCTTGGCATGCTACCCTTATTTTTGCTGATTATATCTGCAGAAATATCCTATGAAGAAAATGCAGCTTTACTCTAAGGGGTGATTTTCTAGTATGTTGGGGTGGGGGGAGGGAGAAAGAAAAGAATATATTAAGTTCAGTTTAGAAGCCACTAGGTAGTCATGATGTTTATGGAGCATCGTTATATGGTGTTCCTGATACATTCTTAGGCAGCAGTATTTTTGCCTTCAGGAAACTGAGGCTTATAGTATGCTGCTGTTTTTCACTGCATTTCTTCTAGGTAATGAGAAGGTAAATATATGCTGAAGCAGAGGCTCATTTAAGTAGTACAACTATTAGTGTTTTGCTGGATATTACACTGGTGTTAGGGTTTGTTAAAATCTTCAAATGTCAATATAAAATGTATATTTCTCAGTTTCCACAAACATTTCTAGTTTGACATAGTAATGAGTTCCATTAATGTAAAATAGTACAGTTTGCATCATGTTCACAGCAGTGGAAACGTTGAACGTAATGCATTCTCAGTAGTAAATAGAGTAATGTGCGTGTGTTTTAGACCTGGAGGATTTTAGACGTTACCTTGAAAAGCGTTTTGACTTCGAACAAGTTACCGTAAAGAAGTTCAGGACCTGGGCTGAGAGGCGGCAGTTCAATCGTGAAATGAAACGAAAGCAGGCAGAGTCGGAGCGACCTATTCTGCCTGCCAATCAGAAACTCATCACCTTGTCTGTGCAGGACGCACCCACAAAGAAAGGTGAGTTCCCTCTACTTGGAGTTCAAGCAGTGCCTTTCAAAGGATAATTACACTTCTGAACTGGACTAGAAAAGAATCCTGTAATAAATTTGCTTCTGAAATTCTGTGGTCTTGGATCTACCATGTTACATAGTAAAAGAAGAAAGAAAACTAACAAAATACATTTTGTATTTAAATAAGAAATCTGCAGTCCTGATTACTGCGTTCAGCTAGTTGTTACTGTTAGTTGTTACTGAAAACTCTCCTACCCAGTAGCTTAATGTTACTGCCATTTTAGTTCTGTATCTGTTCTAATCAGCCCCAAGTTAGGGGCGGATTACAAATGCTGAAATGATGCATGTTGAAATTATAATTAAAACTACAAATTTAAACCGTGTTGATGGTAGGAGAGGACTGCATGTGCAGTTATGTATTCTATGATGTGGACATTTTATCTGGGGGAGATTAATTTATACCTGTGCTGGTTTTGTAGCCAAAGTAGTATGTCCAACTACAATATGGTGAGACCTTGAAAAATCAGCTTGTCAAAATGTTTGCTGTTTCAGATGTAAATGTTACATACTTCACTTTAAGATGTGTGTAGGAAAATGACAGCAAAGTGAATTATGGTGTTACCTTGTGAAAGATGATCGAGTGTAAAATTTTTAGCTAATATATTTTATTCTGAGTTGAAGGTTTAGAGGCACCTTGTGGCCGTTTATTTGGACTTTATGTATCTAAGTCATATGATAAGGCCATATAACTGCAAACTATGAACATAACATTTTTGGCTTAGGTCATGATCAGTACACTACAACTTCTGATAGAAATTTCTCTGACTCAATATTTTTTCTGAGAAAATGAGTTTCGAGTCTGAATTATCCATGTTTGGTTAAACTGTGTTGCGTTTGACTTAGGCAGGATGCTTATCCATGTCATTTTTAATATTTTTTTTCTAAAGACTGGATTACTTGTCTTCTGTGTTTGTGTGTGGTTTTTTTTTTTTGTTGTTGTTTGTTTTGTTTTGTTTTTTTTTGTTTCTCTCCTTGTTTTCCTTTAGAGTTTGTCATTAATCCCAATGGGAAGTCTGAAGTTTGCATACTGCATGAATATATGCAACGAGTCCTAAAGGTTCGCCCTGTTTACAATTTCTTTGAATGTGGTAAGTCTGTTAAGGTTTTTAACTGACAAAAGTTGTCTTGAAGGACTTCTACACTGACTCTTGGGTATCTTAAAAAAAATTAAATATCAAACAATAAGTAGATATCCTTCCTAGGAGATGTCTTGAAGGTCTGTGAGCCAAATCCTAGGTAATAAATAGTCTTTTCCCTCTTAGAAGTGGCTCTTGAGAATGGATGAGAGGTTATAGTTTTCACTAGGAAAAATATGTGGAAGTGAAAATGAACTTAACTCATTTGCATATAAAGGCATCACTGAAATGCAGTCAGTTTTGCTGATTATGTACAGCTATTTTGCTCAACTTTGTGTCATCGATATTCAGAAGATATTACTATAAGACTTTAGTGAATTATCAGAATCCTTGGTAAGGGAGAGACGAAGAATGCTAAACTTAAATCTCCTCTGAAGAGTGACTGTGGCGTGGTTAGTGTAGACCTTCAGTAAGGAAGCAATTAAGAATCTGAAAGGTTTGCATAGATGCTGCAGCTTTAGCAAGTGTATATCTGCAATTTGAGTTATTTCTATGGTTTCATGCCATTCCATTTTTCTTCTTAGTAACAAAGATAATGAACTAGGTAGAGTTTTAAAATTCTTTAACTTTTCAAGTAATTGTACATGATGATTATGAGTGTGTCATGGAGTTCCATATTTAAATTTGGTCATCCTAAGAGAATAGTCTATGTATAAAGTGATCTTGAAAAGTGTAAATGGAAACTGAAAGTGGCTGCATAGCTCTAGTCATTCATGCCACTGTCTCACATCATTGCTAAAACTGTAATTACATTAGTTTTTATGGAGAAGTTTAGTTGTG
Source organism: Nothocercus julius (assembly GCA_013398735.1). Taxonomy (NCBI): domain Eukaryota; kingdom Metazoa; phylum Chordata; class Aves; order Tinamiformes; family Tinamidae; genus Nothocercus; species Nothocercus julius. The sequence goes on along the minus strand of VZSV01000122.1, from coordinate 1,059,557 downwards.
TGCAGCCTGCAAAAAGCTCATATGGGGAGAACTGCTTTGGTATGAACATGAACCAATTTTACTCTTAGTGCTAAGAGGAGGGAAATTACTTAAAGGAGGTGGAAAGACTTTGTTAAATGATCAGTGTGAGGTGTCTATGTTAAATGCTGAATGGGTGTCTTTTAGTAGGGGTGTGTGTGTGTGTATGTGTTTATACATTTGGGTTTTACTTTGTGTCAGTCAGGAGAAAGGTAATTTAGTGGTTTCTGATGTGGGCTGGCTGCTTTCTACTAAGACTTCAACCTGAAATTTAAGTGAAGAAGAATATAAAATTTGATAATGGGAATTTTCTGTGTTCATGGTGTTTTAAATTTTGAATTTTTTAAAGCCTTTTTTCTCTTCCCTCCCCCCACCCCCCTGCCCCTTTCCAGAGAACCCAAGTGAGCCTTTTGGAGCCTCAGTGATTATTGATGGAGTAACCTATGGGGCTGGAACTGCCAGCAGCAAAAAACTTGCCAAGAATAAAGCTGGTAACATTCTTTCCTTGCTAATACTAACTGCTGAATTGTTTATCTGTTTTCATTTATGCTTCAAAGATGACTTATTTGCAATAGTAAGTAGGATTAATTTTAGTAGTAATTAAAGATGATACTCGTGTGTGTGTGTGTGTGTGTGTGTGTGTGTATGCGTGTGTAAAGAATATGTAACTATCTCTGCAATAGTACTTTGGTGCCAGCTCAAGGTTGAACAACTTTGTGAGACAGAACCATGAAAAAACTTTAGCTGTTAACTTACTCAGTATAGGTCAACAGTATGTAACTGTAAGAACGTGTATTCTAGGGGAGGAAAAAAAAAAAAAAAAAGTCAGATAAATTCATTCAGTCATCTGTTGCATAAACACCTGGCTTATGGCTTTAGCAAAGTGTAAACCTTCTTTAAAAATAATGCTTCCGGTTGTTTTGGTTCTTTTTCTGTAGAACAGTTGTATTATACCAAGGGGGTTTTGTTATAAGTTTCCAAGTACAGTTCTTCAGTAACTAGTTCTAACTGTGTGACTTATTAAAAAGTATGAAGACAATGAATACCTTGATGAGACTGTATACCTTAGGAATATCTTAGTAGAAATACTTTACCTCCGATACCTAGGAAATTCTTACTGAATTCTTCTTGAGTACAATTTAATAGTGTGAGAATTGTTTAAATCCTCTTTCTATTCTGCTGTTTTTGATCAGAATCCCTGTTTAAAGTAAAAATAATAAGACACTGAAACTTTTTCTACAGCTCGAGCTACACTGGAAATCCTTATTCCTGACTTTGTTAAACAGACCTCTGAGGAGAAGCCCAAAGACAGTGAAGAACTTGAGGTATTGTCTCCTTGCCCGATGAATATGATTACCGGAAACTTTTATTTGCATGAATGCTCAATAACCTTTTTCACTTCCTTTGTAGTATTTTAACCATATCAGTATTGAGGACTCACGGGTATATGAACTGACCAGTAAAGCTGGACTCTTGTCTCCATATCAGATTCTCCACGAGTGCCTTAAAAGGTAAGGGGGATAATAAGGAGCCAGTTCTTTTGCATGTAGATGTTTGGGTCAGGATTTATTGTTCATCCACTTCAGTGCTGGTAACTTGAGGGTGCTTGTGGGCTGGCCAAGCCTGCAGTGCTTGCTGTGACTGTAAGAGGCAAGGCATGGCCTGAAGTGGTTACTGTCCCTTAACTCACATTTGCTGTTTATACCTCTTGTGTCCTGAGATTAGGCGTTAGCCTTGGCACTTTTTTCCCCCTTATATAGGGTTGCCTTTCAGTTTAAACCAAGTTACTGGTCCAAAGCAGTACTCTCTAATTAATATGTCTTTAAATATACTAAATTTAAGTTGTATTCTGCATCGACTGTTAAAAGACAAGTGTAACCATTTCAGTTAATGGTAATTTTACTTACCTTATGATACTGCTGCTTTTGCTTAAGAAACCATGGAATGGGTGACACATCCATAAAGTTTGAAGTGATTCCTGGTAAAAATCAGAAGAGTGAATATGTCATGACTTGTGGCAAGCACACAGTGCGAGGCTGGTGTAAGTATACTACTTCAGTGTGATGTCTAATATTCTTCCTCCTCCTGTTTTCCTTTATTAATCATTTTACAGGTACTTGTTAAGCTTTCTAGTTCATCTTATGTTTATTCTGCTCTCCTCTGCTATCTAAATTCTGGTAATGCGAGTAGATATTGGTAGTGTTCTAATTATGGAAGGTCCTGCTATGATGCATTTTCACAATTGTTTTTACAGGCAAGAATAAAAGAGTGGGGAAACAATTAGCTTCACAGAAAATCCTACAGCTGCTGCATCCGCATGTGAAAAATTGGGGTTCTCTTCTGCGTATGTATGGTAGAGAGAGTAGCAAGATGGTTAAACAGGTAAACGTAATTTTGTTTGACTGTAAGTTGTGATTTCTTCTTGGCATTTGCTTTGTTCTTTATTTTATTAAAACAAAGCTTTAATGATACCTGTTTTAGCATAATACTGTTGTTCCTTGTCATGATAAACAACATTTGATGATTAATCCTGCTTTCTCATGAATTGATTCTCATACCTAGCTAGCTATTGCCAAAAACATTTTCACTGAGGATAACAAGTCTGTTAATCTCACTAAGATCTTGCAGACTGAGATTTAAACACCCTATTTAATATGTAACTAAGCAAATACAGCGATCACATCCATTTATTTTTCCATGTAATTCCATACATTTGGATTTTATTTTATTAAAGTACTGTTGTTGCTTGTGGTGCTGTTGAATAGGAAACGTCTGATAAAAGTGTGATAGAACTTCAGCAGTATGCCAAAAAGAACAAGCCAAATCTGCACATCCTGAACAAGTTGCAGGAGGAAATGAAAAAATTGGCTCAAGAAAGAGTGAGTAGTAGCTGTGCATTTTTTTTTTTTGTATTTACAAACAAGAAAAATGACATATGTTAGACTTGCCAAATATTCTTTGATTTTGTTGTTGTTTTCTAAAATACTTCCTTTAAAGGGCGAATGTTCAAAACTTGATTTTTGGGAGTAATTTTAAGAGAAATTTTCATCCTCTGTTTTAAACAGGCAAATGACTTAATTTTACCCACTGTTCTTTAACATTAGGACAAATGAGCCTTTTACAAACATTAAGATAAAAAGTTTTGGCAAAAATCTTGTAGGCTTTTAAGACTGTTTTAATATTGTATTCTTTTTTTAATCTGTGTGTTGGTCTTTGATGAGTTTTTCATGTTTTGTTTCTTTTTAAGGAGGAAACACGAAAGAAACCCAAGATGACAATAGTAGAATCAGCTCAGCCTGGTAGTGAACCTCTGTGTACTGTTGATGTGTAATGAGGAATCTTACAAGTGGGGAGCAATAACACAAATGGAGGAACTAGATTTTTCAACAATTATTTAAAAATCTCTTTGCTGCAGAATGCAAGATAACTTAAAATCCAAGCTGCTTCAGTTATGCATTATTCTTTCTGCATCAGGGCAATATT
>VZSV01000122.1:1044082-1054736 GCA_013398735.1 Nothocercus julius | reverse complement strand
TTTTTCCTCTCCCCTCCCATCTTCATTTGAGGTTCTTTCCTGGGTGATTGCAGTAAGTCTTGTCTTAGACCTGTCTTTTGTGGGTTCTTCGGTTTGTTCTTCAACAGAACAACAGAAGTGAAAACCAAGGGGCGATAAAGCTTCAGTGCTTTGTCTAAGAATTGTGAGCTGTACTGCTACATCTTACAATCTGGTAAGAGTGAGAGAGATCAGTTCTACGGAACTGCTGCAGCTCCTGGTACTTACCTGGATAGAGTTGTGGTGCGGTGGTGTGTTTTTTTTTTTTTTTTTTTTTTTTTTTTTTGTTGTTGTTGTTGTTGTTTTTTGTTGTTTTTTTTTGTTTGTTTGTTTTAAACCATGTTACATATAGTATATTTGCAGTATAAACAATTGTGCCTACTGGATTTTAACAATATTGGCATCAGTATTGTCAGACCTCCTTTAATATCACCTCTGTTATTTTGGAAATCTGTGCATTTTAATTTTTCTCCCCAGCTAATGTTTCGTAATATGTTGCTTATCCTGTCTGAGGTTAGAGGAGTGTTTAAACAGGTCCTGGAGCTTTACCTGTTGTTGTATTTGAGCCATATGCTCAGAGGTCTCTACAAAGATGAAGTCCCCCGTTCATTATTATATTTAGCTTTTCAGTTCTGCAAGTTAGTCCTGTTAGTACAGGATACACGGGTAGTTGGAAAACTCTACATAAACTATTATTTAAAGAAGTGGCCTATCTAAAAAACAAAAATTAGAAAAAAAAATACTGCCTCTGCTTTGTTTTGTTTTTCAGTATAGCTTTAATAAATCTCCATCTTTGAAAGGTATATAGAACTGGTGCAGTACTGACAAACAGTGATTGCTGTTTGTCTCTCTTTCATAAAGACAGGGCTTATATGTTCTATGCCTAAATGTATTAACTGTTAGGTAGGTTTTATTTCTGCTTATGTCTTTTCAGCAGAAAAATCTATACTAGGATAGCACTGTAAAAGACAAATCACCCTTGTAGGTCTTTATTTTTCTGAAATCAGAATGTCAATGTTTTTGCAGGTCACCTGCAGAATATCCATAGATGCCTCACTTAAAATTTGTTTTTATTATTTTTAAGAGGATTGTTGTATTACCTCAGTCTGCCACTATCTGAGTCACAAGAAGGTGACCATTGCCCTTAATTAAAACATCCAGAGATTTCATTGTGAACCAAAGTCTAGAAGATATTATGCATTCTAAGAAGAAAAATAAATAAATAAAAATAAAAAGGATGGTATTAGACCTTGCTGCAGCCTTTAACTGGAGAGATGTCCAGAAAATAGCGCAATAACTGCTGGAACAAAAAACTTAACTGCTGTTTATTGTCATTGTGAAGTATTCTTGTGTTTTAATGTTTACTATTGTTTGGAGTGTAACAGTCTTGCATTTGCACATAAGCACGAGCTGCTGTGATAGAGGATAGATCGTTGCATTAACTTCAGCTTCTGCATGAACACTTACAGTGTGATTCAAGATGTATCCTAAACCTGTCTTGTATCTCTTATGTGTTTTCTAGGTAATTGGCTGTAAAGGTTTAGATCTTGATTGTTTGAATGCATAAAACAACTGCTGCTTTTGTCACTGATACTTGTTCTTTATCCCTCCTGTATCCCAAGAAAGATGGGTATTTTTGTAGGGATGGAGTGTATTTTTAAGAACAGGTCCATCCTTTGGGAGTTAGACAGTTTTTGCTTTGCATATTATGTGCTTCTCGACAAAAGTGTGGTATATTGACTTTAAGGGTTAAATTAGTGTGCATTCAAATCTTCATGGTACTGATGGAAAACTTACTGTGACTTCCAGTGAATAGTCAGATGCTACCTATTTAAACACCAGTCATTCAGCTTTTTCTTACATATTTATTAAACAAAACTGACAAAGTAGCTGGGTACTCAGATGCTTGGAAAGACTATTATGCATAAAATTACCTGTTGTATGTAAACTTTCACTTTTCTGTGATGCTCTTAGGCTTTATACAAACCTACATATTGTAACATCAAATATTTAAAAGCCTCATGACATCCTATTAATTCTCTAGATTGTACTTTCATTCTGGAATAAGATTCAGAAAGTAATAGCAGTCTCCCTTCCTGTGGGAAGCTACACGCAGTGCGAGAAGCCGTGCTGTTCTTAACCAAATAAAGTGATCAGTTGCAGTATTCTGAGGTATGTCCAAGAAGGGAAAGGGAAAAACAAAATGAAATCCATTCTTATTGCCCAAGTAGATATAACAGTGGTTGCTGTATGAATTGTATTGGGTGCAGTTGCTTGATGCCAGTGCTAAATTAGTACAACTATAAAGCCTCATTTTCACTGAGCCTCTGCTTGCTTTTTTTTTCTGCACAATCATATAAGCCTCTGTGTTTGGTCTTTGAGTACTACATGTGTATTTTTCAGACAATTAGTTTTGAGCAATAAAGTTTGATATTATAAAAATGCTGCAGTCTGATCAGTAATTGTGATAACGTACGCATATTGAGAACAGGAATTCTCTTTTTCATTCATTCCTATAGGTAACTTTAAATAGAAATCAGCACTGGTTCACTGATGAGGGAAGTGTTTACTATTTATCCCTTTTTGGGTAAGAAACTGAATGTTTACCTGGCATGGGATGAAATTGAATCAAATCCTTTTTCTTGGACCAGATTTGTAATTTTACTTAAGTGTCATCATAGTGAGAAGCAAAACAATCTAAAGCTGCAGGCCTAACCAGAAGTTAGGGGTTATTAGTGACTCCTTGCTCTGTACTAACCCATGTTTTTGTTCAACCTGCATTTTATGCACATTAGGTGTTTATTAACTTGAATTTTGAAGTGGTAATTCCTTGTAACAGTCAATGCTGTTGTCCATTCTGCAGTGTGCATCATGGTCTCTTAAATGAATGCTAGGTGCTGAACATCTGTCTGTAAGGATTAAACCTGACTGATGAGCAGCTCGTGTGCCACCAGCCACAGCTGTATTTCCTCCCTGGCTACATACCCTGACAAGCAGCAGTTTATGGTGCTGGGCCTGCTACTAAGTGCTGCTTGCTAATGGCACTCCTGCTTATGGCCTGGGTGTCCTCAGTACATGCTTATTCTGTTAAAATTTTGCATCAAAGACAGCTATGTTTACTCTTAAGGCACAAAAAGCCTTTGGGTTATCTGTGACACTACAGTAAGAGAGTAGCTGTTGACTGAAACCAGTAGCAACTACAGAGAACAGCATTTTTACTAGAATAGGAATGGAGAGACTGTTACTTCCTTCCTAGTGAATATTTAGCAAGCGAAAGCTTTACTGGAGACCTAAGATTGCTAAATCTTTGTGGGCTTATTCAAAAGACATATGCAATGTTTTTACAAGTTAGCAGAGCTGAAGGAAAATACTGCTGACAATTATGGGCCCCTGAACAAGATCACTTGCTTTGGGAATTAGATGCGGCTTTTAGACAGTCTACACTGTCCTCCCAGCTACTGTTGTTGCCTAGTTCTTGATAAATAGCAGCTATTCACTAGCATTTGCTTAAAATACAGTAGGTTGGACTCAAACTGGAATTGACTATGTTGCACTAACACAGCTTAACTTTTTGAAAAAGTTGTATGTGTGAAATATCTCAATTCAAGCTCTGTTTCAAGTGTTAGAGTGGTATGGCCACCCTATCTCTTACTTCATGCACCTAAGTTTCCTTTAAGGGTGGTAGGAGAAAAAACAGGTTTTGTCCTAAGAGTACATAATGAAATTCTAGTATTACAATGAACTAACTTGGAAAACTTAATATTTCTGTGTGTTAGAGAGATTTATTACCATGATTTTAGAGAAATGATATTACCAAAGCAATGAAGCAAAAGTAGCTTTCTGGAAAGCATCCACATTTCAGGTTGATTCACTCCCTTTGAATGCAGTATCTGTATCCACAGAGGTTGCCTGGCTTTCATCAGCATTTGATGGGTCGATACTATGCAAGCTCTCTGAGTGACATCCTCTTTGTGTGACACCGAGCGTTGCTCCAGCAGAGCTGCCATTTGCATATTCAACCCGTTCAAAGAATATCAGTAATTCACAGTGCCTGGTTTGAGGGAAGAGATCCACGGCCACCGCTTTAACTGGACGGAAAGCGGCTCCTTTGACTCGGTTGGATGGGGCCCGGCAAAGACTTGTTGGGAAAGCCAAGGAGGGGGAGAGAAAAGCACAGTATTACTATATTAGCATGCCGTTCATCACTACTACTCTTCCGTGAAATTTTTTGCTTCTCGGACCTCATTCCATAATGAGGTTATATACCACCCACTGTCGCTATTCAATTTGGATCAATATAGGTGCTATGTAACGGTAGTCAACCATGTATGCTGAAAGGTAAAACTCAATGACTTTGGCTTAAAAAATAAAGCACCACCCTTTGCCCTCTTTTTGCCACATTTTTCTTCTTGGACATTTACTTAGTTGATTTAATATGAGAAATACTCACTCCACAAAGTTATTCATTGCAGCTTGAGGATTGCAGGATACATAAATGAGCTTCCTGAGGTGTTCAGCTCTTCTAATTGCAAGAATTACCTTAGAATCTAGATAACCAAAAGCAAGAGAGAGATATTTAGTATTTAGCATGCAGCAGTGGATTTGCAGAAAAACTCCCAAGTTAAATTTCCCCAAGAATGAACACACTGCTGCATGCTCCACCTGCTTTGAGTAATACTTGAAGTCTCCTGCTCGCTGTATTCCAGTTTATACTCTGGTGTTTTCTTAGGCATTACAGCACTAACTACCACTTAAGAGAATGGACTTAAAGAAGGTAAACTTACGCAGTCCTGCTCGTGGTGGATCTACAATAGTAATCAAGTTCTCGGGAGCCAGTACATTAATTAAGGAAGGAACAATATCTTCAGCCTTCCCACAATAAAATTCAGTGTTATTCAGTTCTGGAAAAAGAAAAAAATATATATTGGAATGCCTCTCTAGTTAAAGCATCTTTTATACAACACACACAAGCTGTAAATTTGTGTTTGATGCCTTAGAAAATACATGTTGTTTAGTCTGCCCTAAAAAGCAGTAGTGCTTCAGATAAACAGCAGTAACTTTTGCATTTTCCAGTATCTAGAAAAAACACAAAACTGGCTACCATAATGTTTTAAGGGTTTTGCTTGGTTTGACATTTACACTGCAATGTTTTGTGGGGGGTGTATATATATATTTTAGTCTATATATAGGCTGTTAGTCAAGAGGAAAATGGATCAGAAAGACTGACTGGCCCTCTACTTTTGAGAGAGATGAAATGGTTAAAACAGACAAGATTACTACCAAGAACAGCAACATGGACAAAATGCAGAGGACCTAGGTGTACAACTACTACAGTTCTTAACAAAGAAAGATCTTCGCATTTAGCTTAACCAACCATTCATCTGGGCATTCACTCTGGCGTCTTGCACAGCTTCTTGGCAGAGTTCAACTCCAATAACTTTCTTTACTTTCTACAGAACCAAGGGAGAGACGTCAGTTGATAAATATACATTCATCGGTCACTCACAGCATTCGACAACTACCTACTACTACGACTCCACTAACTTTGACCACTACTTGATCAGAGAAATGCCTCGCAGCCAGAAAAAAAAGGCTGAGAAGGGACCCGTGCAACTAGGGAATTTTCAGACTGAAAGTGTGGGATGAACACCGCGTATTACAGCCTATATGTGGCAGACTCCAGTTATGTCAAGGGGTTTCTCTTCTCGGGCCAGACTTCCATAAGTGTTCTAGGTTAAGTTTTGGTAATGCTTTGGCTAAACAGTTGTGGGCAATTTCATTAGAAATGAATTACAGTGAAGATATGATGCATTTTTTCAAACACATCAGGTGTTTTCTTTCACTACAAGCACAATGGAAGATCTGAAGTCTACTTCAGATTTACACTTAGGTTTATGTGCAAAAGAAGTTACCTTTGCCAAAGAAATCCCAATAGTTCCTGTACCACAGCAGATGTCCAGTACAGTACTCTCTTGGTTCAGCTGGGCCCACTCCCTGATGGTGGTGTACAACACTTCTGCAGCCTCTGTATTTACCTGTAAAATTGCATATTAAATGGCTCTACCTTTTCCACAAACAGCAAATGTGTTTCAGTGAGTCTTATGAACATATTTGCCTTGTTTTTAAGAAACAAGTCAACTTTGCATATAAAACTATAATCATATCCAACTGACCTAGACCAGCATGTGTTTAGAGGCTGCCATCCCATAGCTGGAGAATCTCAGAGATTTCTTCTGAAAAAGTAGTATTTTGGTATCTACGTTCTAATAAAATATGATTTTTTTTTTCATAGTACATAACAATTTTGAAAACTAAATAGGAAAACAAAATAATCAAGCAAAATGAAGTTTGGACACTAAAAATATTTCTCTCCTTGAAGACAAATGTAAATACTGAAGATTTGAGAAGAGTGCAACTATGATAATACACTGAGCAAGCTTTATTTTCACCTTGTTCGTAAAACTGCTTTTAAATAAGAGCTAAAATCACACCTAATGCTTCAGTAGCATAGACTAAGGAAGTTTTCCAAACCAGTGCCTGGGGATCAAGAGTCTCTCAAAGGGAAGCAAAGCTACACCACCTAGTAGCCGAAAATCTAAGACAACTAATAGAAAATACAGTTTATCTTCACTACATTTAAGATGCCAGATGGTATCATACTTCATTCCCTGCTTCAGCACTTAGTTTTTGTTTCAAAGGAATTGGCTTATTTGTGAGGCTTAAAAGTGCTAAAAGCGAAGAATTATGTTAAGATTCTTGAAAGTGGCTACTGGCTGCCCTTCACCAGGAATTGAAAAACACTAAAATATTGAACTAGTAAGGAAAAAAAGTTATCTTCAACCTGCACCCATCAAATTTCTGTTTATTCAGAGTACTTACAGCAGAACATAATACTCATAAAGTTAATGCATCCCACCAAATATACGAAAGGTTAAACCACTCAGTATATTATATATTGTTAACACCACATTAGTCAAGCTTTCTTTCTTTTCCTTAAATGCAATAATGCAAATACAGGTAAATTAACATCTTACTTGAAAAAATGCATGAGGAGAAATCCTAAATTTCAGGCCAAGAAGTTCTTCATATATGTATTTATCACCAGCCACATGCTCCAAAGGCAAATCTTCTAGATTTGGAGATTTTCTGGGAGAGGGGAAATAAAAAAGGTAGCATGTTTGTTAGTACAATAGTTCTGCTGCTTTTTGTAAGGTACAGAAGAAATAAAGCTGTAGAAATACTACCTACTGCTCTATTGCAAACAAAGAAATTCAGCCACCATGAAAATCCCCCAAAGTAAAGCCAAAACCTCACCTACCTTTGGCCTTCTTCCACGAAGTACAGTGAAGTCACCCCACTGGCCTTCCCCATCCCTTCTGTAAAGTACTTTGCCAGGGAGATTTTCAGGTCAGCAAGCTCCTCATTACTTAATTTCTAAGAGTTTCATACAAAAGCAAGGAAAATAATAATCTTAACTTTTTTTTGTTTTTTAAGAAATAGGACAATTTAGTATATTATTTAGTATATATTTAGAAACATTAATCTTGTTTATTTGTCTATATCAAATTACGCTAGATAAAAAAAAAGTACTGATGCAGGGTAAACAATACAAACTAATGGTTCTATTTTTCTTTGACACATAATATTCATAAAATCAAACATGTAATTTTAAAGCTATGTGGCTGGGCTGCACATTATATATCATCTTAAATACCTGAGGGTTAAAATAAACAATTGCCATAATGTGGTCGTTCCTGCTGGTACGGACTGTTAGCTGTTTCCAGTGACCTTCATAGGTTTCTGGGCTGTAAACTGAGTAAGGAGTTGACCTGCAATTTTCAAAAGCTCAGTTACCAAACAGAGGACTATTTTTTTGCACGACATTCAATAGTTTATCTACACAAAAGTAGGAAAAAAAGAAAAGCAACAGAAAAACCCCTCAGACCGACAAATAAATAGATCCTGTCTCCTAATGCAAAATAATCTGCTCCTAATTCAATTCTCACAATCCCTTTTAACGAAGCCAAAGTTGCTGACAGGACACAGACAGCTTCTTCCCACATTCACAGAACGACACAAGTTTTTTTATAAATGCTTTCAACCTGTTTCTTTGGTTTGTACCAAGTTTAAACTTCTAATATTCAACCTTCTTCCTGGGTCTCAATATTTAAGGATGTAACTTCGTTGTCTTCTTTCACAAGCACTGTTACTCAGAAATTCATTGTGTTTACTAGGATAATTTCTCTCTAAATCAACCAAGCAAGCAACTGACACTTGTTATTCATCTTTTAAAAAGATTTTTCTGCGAGTAATGCTTTCTTTACAGTTGGTGGATGAAGAAGATTTAATATATTAGACATTTTCTATTGTAGACTTAGATGTCTAACCACTTGCAAGACAGCTGTGCTAAACTAGTACCTGCCTCTCTATCTCAGAAGAGCTGAGAAGTGACAAATAACCAGTGATCTAGGTGCAAAATGTAATTACTAAAGCACAGGACTACTGTACATTAGGTCTTAAAGCTCAGAACAAAAACTAAGTTTCTCAAATATTTCATTTTATGATTTTTTTGCATATCTAGAGAGGAAAACCATTACAGAGAACTCACTTTATCAAAGGCTCACCTTATGTAGTCTTGAAAAGCTTTTACTACTTTTTTGGCAATAGCAGGAATGTGAATAGTGTCAAATGGCTCCACTACAGCACAAGTACCACCCTTATATTTGCCAAGACGACAACCCACAGTTTTGTCTTCTTGATTTACACCAATCCCAATCAAGAACTCACACTTGTTGCGATATTCAGTCTAGATTTAAAATAAAGTGATGTAAGATATTTGCATAGCACTTCTCTGTACATGCCACGTTTCTCCTGAAAAAACCCTCATATGCTGAAACGCACTTGCAAACAGCCATGGGATGTTTCATTTTACATGGAAAATACTCGTGGACTTTGAAGGATGAGAAATAACAGCAGTAACTAGAAGATTTTAGTAGATCTTCGTACTTTAAAAACAAAATATTACACTCTTTGAGGTCTGTATTAGCCTACAAAGCAAGCCTCCATGGAGAATATAAGTTAAAATATCTAGATAATAACTACTGTTTTGCTCCTAGTATGTATTTCCTGATACGTATTGATATTCAGGCAACAAAGTCTGAAATTCACCACTCCTTACAAGAGGAATACAAATATTCGGTTTGTCCACTGCTTCTTAAGATCAAGTAATTCATTTAACCCTGAGTTCATTAACTTTGCTTCATACTTACATCTGGGATTTGATTACCTGTAATGGTGATGCTTTCACTCCCTCTACTGGACAGCACATTTTGTTATATTTCTGCTTCTGCACGAACAGCCAAGGCAATAATGCTCTGTTGTTATTTCCTATTTCCCTGCCCAAATCAGAAACAAAAGTTTGCACGTAATCACGTAATCACTTAGAAAAACTGAGTAAGGTTAATGGTTGCACGGGACTATATATATATATATAAGTTATCTGATTATCAGATTAATATTTTCTCCAGAAGACTTTTTAAATGGGCAAAAAGGCTCCAACTTTACAAGAATGATAAATGGAATTACAAAGGCACATAGTATGTTTATAAGTGCACTCATGCAACAACAAAATACCAATTTTAATCTATGTAAGGGAATAATGATAGGAGCAATATTTTGATCTACAGAGACTAGACTGATCTTAATAATTGAGAGTATTTAATTTAAGGGGAAATCCTAACTGCATGTTGCTACCTCTGAAGATTACTCTCTTATACCATTTAACACTGATACGTTCTTTCAGACTTTTAAGAACACAAACATCTTTGTGCATAGGCCTATGAAACAATTGCTTGTAAAACCAACACCCATTAACTTAACTTGAAGCTGACCACAGAATAACACCAAGGTCTCTCAGCTGGAGCGGGCTGCAGTCCTTAGTATCACCGACAACTTCCCCTTGCTTTGTCAGGGGATTTGTTTCTCCACTGTGCTCTTAACCTACTTTACTGCAGAGATTTTCTCACGCTTAGCTCTACCCCAACGCGCCGCAAGCCTCGCACGCGCCAGGTCGCGTTACAGACTGGCATTACTTTGTCAGCTTCTGCAGCACTTGCTCGCACTCCCGCTTCTTCCTCGCCAGCTGCTCCTCGTAGGCCACGTTCCACAGCGGCGTCACCACATCCGCGATCCGCTTGCTCAGCGGCTCCTCTGCTCCGGCCTTGGGCGGTGCGGGCTGCTTCGCCTCCCGCACCTCCGTCTCCTCTTCCTCCTTCTTTCTCTTCTTGGCGATGGGGTCGGCCTTGGGCTTCGCCAGCCTCACGCTCAGGTGCCGGCTCTTCCACAGGGCCCCGTGGAGCACGGCCATGGCTCGGTCCCGCTCCTCCTCGCTTTTGAACGTCACGAACGCAAACGTCTGCTTCCCAAAAAGTTTGATCTTATGCGGGCTGAGCCCGTATTTGGCGAGAAATTTTTTCACGTCGTTGAAGCCTATGTACTTCGGCAGGTTCTGTATTTCTACTTTATAGATCTCGGAGGTGAACAAGTCCCCCTTAATGTAGCGGTAGACATCGGCGCGTGCCGGGGGACTCGCCGCCTGCTTCGCCTCGCCTCCGTCTTGCTCGGCTCGCGACTCGGC
>VZSV01000122.1:942618-1042952 GCA_013398735.1 Nothocercus julius | reverse complement strand
GCGGCGGCCGCGGCGCCGCCCGCCCCGGTCCCCGCGGGCCTCCGCGGCGGCCTGGGCAGAGCACGTGCTGGTGTCCCCACGTTGTACCGCTTGTTGTAGCGCTTCAAACGCAGAAGTTCGGCCTGGGTTCTCCGGAGTCTGGGTGTGATTTAACGTTCTTTTTCCTCCCCTCTTTTTTTCCTTAGCCTTTGGAACACTGGGGATGTAAAAACAGTGATAGATTGAATCACACTCCCTCAATAAAAAGTTACTTTGCAGCATTTCTCAGCCTTTTTTTTTTTTTCTCTTCTTTAGCAACCAGAACAAAGCCGTTTTTTCTGCTTTAAACAACATATGTACCTGTGTGTAAAGTAGAATAGAATCTGAAAGAGTGAATTCTTTAATTTATAAAGTAAAAATAAGATAAGAGTAAGCCTCTTTGAAGTATAAACTTTTATTTTAATAATACATAAAAAGGAAAAATAAATTTTAAAGCCTCTTTTTTTTTTCTTGTCCTGAGAAAACTGTTTGTGGCTTCATTAAACTTGCAGATGAATCTTGCTTCTAGCTTTACTATTGAAAGCTTCTTAACTGTGCACTTATGTGAAGTATTAGATATGCATCTCATGTACTTAATGGTCACATACTAATGTGTTTTTTTATTATTAAGCTTAATGAATACTGTGGCTGATACTGTTTCCTAGTTAGTCATTTAAGTGTCTTGGCTATTTAATCCTGAATTGTTTATTTCAGTTACAGATAAGGATCCCTGGTGTAGGTGTAAAGTAAAATGCTTAAAAGACCCTATAAAATTTTCAGCTATGTTTCAAAAATATCTTTAATTGTGGATGATTATGATATATAAGATTAGAACTGCTAAGTTCTGTTGCCTTTTTGGCTGTAATACATTCCTTAAGCAGGGTTTGATGTCTGCTCTCTTTTGTTTCTCAGTGATGATACCTCATTATCTACTAAGAAATAGGAAGACATGAAGCATGTTATGCAGTAAAAATAGTTGAAGCAATGATTTTTCTATAATCAAGGGCTATTTCTCAAGGGTAAGATTCTATTAAGACTGTAAAACATTTAGCACTGCAGGACCACCATACTAAAAAAAAAAAAAAAAAAAGGGTAACTACTTAGTGTTGAAAGTATTTTAAACTTCTAACTTTGTTGCAGCAGGGTATTTCAGTTTCTAAATTCTAATTATTGAAGGGCTGTGATCCTTTTAAGTGTAAATGCAGGTACTTCAGATTTTTTGATACATAGTATGTAAAAAATGCAATCATATCTATATGTAATTTTTTTTTTTTTCAGGAAACACATGAGGAACATGATACTTCCACTGAAAATGCAGATGATTCCAACCATGATCCTCAGTTTGAACCCATAGTTTCACTTCCTGAGCAAGAAATAAAGACTCTGGAAGAAGATGAGGAAGAACTTTTTAAGATGTAAGTAGGATACTTTTGTATGTTATCTAAAATCTTATAAAGCTTAACTCGTGTATATTTTATGAAAAGCTAGATAACTTACTAGAAATTAATGTGAAAGGATAATAAAAGCTGATTATTATAAACTGTGGTGTTAGAGATTGAGTAGGGGACATGAATAGTAACAATATCTCAAGAAACTAATAAAGATTTGAAACAATGCAAAGAATCTGATATTATGAGTCTGGGTTGATACTGTTTAGCTTAGCCTAAAGGAAAACAGAGGCTTAGACTTAGAGCCTTAGAGATGTGTTATCACAGTCTGAAATGCATATCTGAGAAACAAAGATGAAATATATTTTGTTGTTGCCATGCATCCCCTGTTGCAAAAGGTGGTGCATAATGCTCTGAAACAATAAAAGGAATAGATGCAGTATGTTGTTAGGGCAGTTATGGTATTAACTTTCTATTTTGAAAATAGTTTAAGTCTTGCATTAAGTTTATAAAATCAATATGAGAAATGTCAATTCAAGGTAGCTTCCTTAAGATGTAGGATATGTCTAATGAAGTGTGTGGGATAAAAGGTTAAGAAATGTTTTGTATTTGACCTGTGCCTTAAAGGGTCTGAAACACTGTTTTACCTTCTGAGAAGGATGCTCATCTAGAAGAGAGGCTTGAGTTCTTCTCTAACCAATTCTGATAAAAAAATAAAGCGAAGATCAGCTTTTTTTGAAGTAGCATGGTTATTTTTCTGCGTGTCATATGCAGTGTCAAATAGACATTTTAAAAGACATGGGCAAATAAATGAACCTGTGGAATTTAGTGTTATGTCTGGAAAGGGGTGGTAGGGAAGGAATCATTTTTGGGTGCTGGTAGTTCTGATAGCTATACTGCTGGGCAAATTGCCTCCTGAGTGCTAATTTGACCTGAGAAGAATTTGGTTTGGAGCAAAGTAATTCATTTGCAACAGAGCATCTGTTGGTCTAGCTTCAATTTCCGCTTTCTCTTCTTCCAAGACTCCAGTGTATTACTAACATCTACTCCCTGCTCTTGTATAGAGAAGTACAAGAACCTAACTTCTTCCTAAACTTCTCTTCAGAGGTGGTTACCTTCTGGTTAGGGCTGTGTTGGGTGCCTTAATTTAAAAAGTTATCCACAACAAGTTTGTCTGGAACATACTTAACTTTTATATAGATGCAGATGTAACTTCTAAGACCTTGATGCTAAATTTTATTATATAACGTTATTAGTTATATGCCATAGTAGGTCATGGATTCTAATGGTAAAGCAGTACTTTTTTGTGTGGCTTAAAAAAGTGTACTGTGCAGGTGAGTATGTTATTTCAATAAAAGCTTCTGTACGCAGGCTAATGTCTTCAATTCTTTCCTCTTCAAGGCGAGCAAAGCTGTTCCGATTTGCATCTGAAAATGACCTTCCTGAATGGAAAGAACGAGGAACTGGTGATGTAAAACTCCTGAAGCACAAGGAGAAGGGAACAATTCGCCTCCTCATGAGGAGGGATAAAACCCTAAAAATCTGTGCAAACCATTATAGTATGTTGCATATTATACTAACTTCTTAAAAAAATAATAATAATAATATTGGGAAATGATACATTGTAGATTACCAGTCCAGTGGCTTTTTAGCAGCAATTAGGTGCCTTTTTCAAGCATCAAACTAGCATAAACCTAACTGTGAGCAACTCTTGTTCTGTGCACATAAAGTAGGTTCTAATAATCAAAAACATGAGTGCTTATTTTAAATGAACGAAGGAAACTGAAGTTGGTTTTGGTGAAATCCTACGGTGTTGAGTCTGAAAGTCTTTTCTTTCAACTCATTGTTTTTAAGACATATTTAAATTTAACTGGCATTGATGGACACAGTGTGGTTATTGTTGCTTAATTTTTTTTAAATGATGATAGAGTGTAGAAAATCTAAGCCTTAATACTCCTAGAATAAGAAATCAATGGATGCAGGATCCTTTTCCTAAGAGAAGAAAGGAAGCAATTTAGTACTGTGAGTCAAATTACTGAATTAGTAGAAGCAATTGCCTAAACATCAGAAAGCAGATACTGAAGTGCGAAACTAATCTCTAGCTGCCTTTTTCTGTGAAATAAACCAAAATGAGTGTGGTATGTACCACATTTAGTTCATTGAAAGAATGTGCTTGGAGAGCTGATGGAGCAGGAAGGGTTTATTCTTTTGTTCGTCTTTGCATAAAAATCAACGTGAAATTGCAAGACATGTAAACTTGAAAGTGGAGGTGATCTAATTCAGTAATACTGTTTTAAGACTCTTCTGTGGAGTTAAGTTACATTTAGATAAATTGTGGAATAAAAATGTTCAAGGTTGCTTAATACCATTCTGAAGGGAAAAGCAAAAATCCTCACTTGATTTGGACAATTTCTTGTTGAAGTGAAACTATTTAGAGGATTTGTTTCTTTTCATTGAAAGAAACTAAGAGTATAGTCACCAACTGATGAGAATAAAGCTTTTGCTTTGGGAAATAATTGATACATATACATGACTGCTCAAAATGGTTAAGTTATAGCATCTGTGTCAACACAGACTTTTTTCTAAAGAATGCTGCTTGTACTGTAAATTTTTTTTTTAAACTGAGTTTATGCTTATTCTTAGGGCAGATATAAGGACTTTATCTTTGCAAATATTACATTAAATGAAATATGCTCTCTAAATGCAAAAAGTGAATATATTGTTCAGAATCTCCTGAATTGGAAAAAAGGATACAGGGTCTGGGGAAAAGTATATATACAGTGTAAAAAGGCTCAGAGTAATGCAAGAAGTAATATGCCAGCTTTTACAGTCAGTCAAGCTAAGTAGTATAGTATCTCATGGGAGGAAGGGCCCCACTTAGGTTCCTTTTTTTACCTGAACCTTTTGACTGCTGCTGCTCGCTTAACATACTAGCCATCTGTTTTAAAACATGATTGAATCAGACTTAGTGAATCTAGCATTCATATATATATAAAATATGTTCTTGCATCATGTTATTTGAGGATGTAAATAAAAGCTTATTTTTTTCTATATATCCAACAGTAATTTGTTTCAAGTATTTTATGTAAGCATTATGAAGTCAGCTGTCAGTAAGACTTAGATTGGTGTGGAGAACATTTATTATTCTCATCTGTATGTCTTTCCATCTTTTCTTTTTCAGTCACACCCTTAATGGAGCTGAAGCCTAATGCTGGGAGTGACAGGGCATGGGTCTGGAACACACATGCTGACTTTGCAGATGAAAGCCCTAAGCCTGAACTTCTGGCAATCCGCTTTCTAAATGCAGAGAGTGAGTGGTTTGGCACTGAACTTGCAATATGTGCTATGTGTTGAGCTAAATGGCTAAACACTACTGTAAAACGCTGTTATAGACATGCTGTATCTTATTATGTAGAGAAGTAGCTAATTACTGCTTTAATTAACAGAAGTCAGTTATTCTGTTTGTCTACACATATCATTAAATTAGGCCTTTGGTAATGTATATGGAGCTTCTTGCCTGAGGATCTTTTTTAACTTAAGCTGTTACATGCAAGTGTCATGCTAATGGGAATAAAACTCAAAGCAGTAATGTTGTTGGATAGAGACTGACTTATGCAGCTTGTCTTCATTTTTCTCAGGTGCTCAATTTTAATCAAGATAACATCTCATTGTAGTGAAGTGTACTGTCTTTCTCTTTTGATTAAATGGAAAACCCATTCAGTGGAAGGTGCTAGTTGAATCCAACTCTCATACTAGTCTTTTTGGGGGAAGGGAAGAATGACTGCTTTGACTGCCAGAGTGAAAAGTGTGTCCTAAATTGTGTGTGTATCAGCTAGTAGAGGTAAATGAAGTTGCAGGTTCACTTTCCCTCCATGCCTAGGAATGAATCAAAGATTTTTTTTCTCTCTGTTCTTGAGAAAGATGCAAAAAGAAGAAAAATGCTTGTTTCCTTTCCTGCTTCACTATTTAGCGCAATAAATGAGTAGTGGATTAGCTGTCTTCTAGTCTGCTTGCATCATGCTTTGGGAAATAACGATGGTGGTAAAGTGGCTGAATATTTTGAACATCTTCAGTTTTTATCTTTCCTGCTGTTAACTCTACAAAATTAAGAACTGTGGGAGAGTCAAGGCCTTGCGTTGCTGGTAAAGTGGTACAGTCAGCTCAAAATTTTTTCCTTTTTGCTTTTGCACCAAACTTCTCTATAGGCTAGCCTTTTATGATATTAGTGTCCTGACCTGGTCTAAAATCCCCAATATATCTTGTGAGCAGGATGGCAAGACTGTTGCTAATGTGAAGGGACTTACTTCCATGTGTTCACATACCCACGGGATGGATTGCCCTATATCTAGGATGGATTCTAATGTATCTTGTTTTCTTTTTCTCAAGTCTTCAGTATCAGATAATTCCTATGAAGTTTGGTGCTTCTTAATCAGATGTGAAATGAAAGGTTATGGGTTAATGGTTTTTCTTGGATGAGTCTTTCCAATGGTGTTTAACTTATTGAGAGTTTGCTCTTATCTCTTAACGGAGTAGTTCTTTACTTCTTTACCCTTGGCAGTACTAGCTAAGAAAAGAGGTAGAGACATAAGTATTTTAAAAAATAGGAAGGGCATACTTGAGGAGGAATCTATGTTAAATAAGTAAATACTTGCTACCATAGTGATTTCTGATTTTTTTTTTTTTTTTTTATGGGCAACAGTGACCTCAAGTGGTCAGCCAAGGCAGGCATTCCAGGTTACAATCTCCAGAGTTCCATTATTGAAGTCCAAGACAAAACTATACTTAGTTGTTGGTGTAACTTGAATCTTGTTTTCTGATATTGAATCAGTGCTAATAAGGGACTTTGTCTTCAGTACTTGATGCTGAGAGGTTAAGATCTGGTACTGATTAGCAGATCCTTCAGAGATGTAATATAGCTGGTAAGAGCTCAAGCCTAATCTTCAGTCTTTGTGCAGAGCTGGTCATTAGCAATCTCTGACATCAGATTTTTGTTTCTTTAGGCCAGGGACAGCTGGTAGTTGCACAAACTGCATAGTCTGTCCTTTCACAATGTTAAGTACTTTGAATATTCAAAATATGCTGCTTTTGTTGAGTTGTCAAAGAGAGAAAATAAATGCTTGCGGGGGGGAAAAAAAATTGAAGCATTTTATCTGACTTGTGCAAATTGAAATTGGATTGTTTCATAAGTTCTCATGAGCTTTGTTTACAAGAAACTCTTAAAGAGAAGTATCTGGGGAAAAGTATTCGGTGTTGCAAGAAGATAAAGCTGACAAATATTCTATCTTTACCAAAACAGATGCACAGAAATTCAAGGCAAAATTTGAAGAATGCAGAAATGAGGTAGACAAGAGAGCAAAGAAGGGTAAGTTGAAAAATATGTAGTACTGTGTCCCTTGTTAGCATTTTGGTGGTGATAGCTCCATGGAGCACTGCAGGCTTTTAGCAGACTCACTCTGTGCCGAACTGCAGTCTTCAGTTCAGGTGCTTTTTCTGTCTGCAAAAGTAATAGCTCATGGGTGTGAAAAACGCTTCTTTTACGTAGAAGTCTGTTACAATTGCTCTTGGGACATTGCTTTTTTGGGAAGTCTATTGCTGAAGCATTTGTGATGTATATTATTTAAATGCTGTGCACACTAACTGCCCTGGTGTTTTCTCCTTTCTCTTTCCTTTTTACTCTTAAGTTCCACAAACATAATTAAGTATTACATTTCTGGAGCTAGTAACATGTTCCAAGTTGTTTCTTAACAGGTTTCTCTTTTTAATGGCTTAGTGTATCAACTTGTGTAACCTCTCTCTGACAGTGTATCTTAGTAAAATAAACATCTCTGTGCTCCTAAAGTGACGGTTACCAGCAACCTGCTGTCAGCACACTTTTAGGGATGTTTAGGTGGGAATTCCTCAATGCTAAGAACGCCATTGCAATTTCACAGAATCACAGAATGGTTAAGGTTGGAAGGGACCTCTAGAGATGATGTAGTTCAACCCCCCTGCTCCAGCAGGGACACCTAGAGCACATGGCACAGGGTGGCACCCACGCGGGTTTTGAAGATCTCCAGAGAAAGAGACTCAGCCTCTCTGGGCAGCCTGTTCCAGGGTAATTTCTCAGGAGTAGTGTAGTTCTAATTGGGGAACTTGACTTTTGGGAAGCCTGCTTCTTGATTGAAGAGAATTGTAAAGCTTGGGACTTGGAAACCTTGATTGGAAACAGTGTGCAGTTTGTTATTGGTAGCAACAAGATTTGACTAAATACTGCATGCTTCTCAGTCACTGAGTTTTGTGATTAAAATGTACAAGTGGTATTTCTTTGATTTTGGCATCAAAGAGAACTACTGAAGGAAAAGATAAAAACATGAATCACTCCAGTGGTCAGTGGAGCTTTTTCTACTTTTGTTCTAAATTTCAGCTGTCTTGTTTTCTTCTACCCTTTCTGTGAACCTTTGATAAAAGAAAATGCAGTGCTACATGTGTGTAACTTTTTGTCTAATCTCTTAGCAGGCACAGACAAAAATGATAGTGCTGATAAAGTTGCTGAAAAACTAGAAGAGCTTTCTGTAAAGGAAGAGAGTAAAGAATCTGAGAAGAAAGAGACCAAGGAAAAAACTGAAGAAAAGCAATAAATCATCCTGGGCCTTGTGGTTTTTCCTTTACTTTTTTTCTTTTCCTTTTTTTAATTTTTACAAGGGACTTTATAAGAAACTGAATTCAATGTTCAGGTTGTTTTTTCTAAGCTTTTGCCCTTTTGAAGATGTCTTCAGAAAATCCATTCCCCAGTCATGAAAATGTACTGTGCTAACTTTCTTTTCCATAGTGGAAACACTTATTTATAGTCATCCAAAAGAGTGAATAAAACAAACTTGAAAACAGCATCAGAGGACAGAACTGAGTTTTCTGAATACTTTAAAGGCTTGTGAATGCAGTTGTTTCACTGGGTGTTGAGATGCATATCTTTATACGTGTGGATTAACTAGGTTAACAGACTTTACTAACAGGGAAGATTAAAATTACATATGTGTTTCTTATGGCTTTTAAAGCTGTAATATAATGGACTTCTCACTTTTCCCCTTTTGCCTCCTCTGTGTTTCTGAGCAGGGAACATGCCTGTGATTCTTGAAATGCAGCAGACTTCTGGAATCAGGAGGTGATAGAGGACAGGACTTCTGGCATACTGTTAATGACGCTCCTTTGGACAGTATAAGTAAAGGTGGGGGAAGGAGTGCATTACCTAGACTTAAGTAGTTTTTTCTTATGAAATAAAAGCTACCACTCCCCTCTTCTGAAACGAATTAGTTAATCCAACCAAAAGTGCTTAGATCTAGCACAAAAGTTTAACTTTGGTCCCAGATATTTCATGATGTGCTATTTGCTGACTTAAGGTGGTACCAGCCTTTTACATAAAGGAGTAAACGAAGGAAAGTGTTGAAGTAGCTTGGTATGATATGTACTATGTCAGCATGTTGTAATGTAAGTTATACTCTTAAAATATGCAATTTTTTTTCCAGGACTTTGGGGCTTGCTTTGCTTTTACAAATTGAAGGTTTTATCTTCTAAAATGTGTAATGGGAGGCTGTCCCCCTTAGAGGGAGAAGCTCTGCCCTTTGCTCTAAGACAGTTACATTGTGCACCCTTGAAGGGTGCTACCTGTGACCAAATGGGCAAATCGATCAAATCCCTTTAGGTGCTTTCTGTTTATGTGGTTTCTAGTGACTGCTAGGAAGTGGGAGGAAAAAAAAAAATTAGAGTAAATAACAAAATGAGTATAATTTTTTTAAATAGAAATTGTTAACCACTAATGCAAAAGTAGCAAGGGAATCCTCAGTAACTGTTTACAGAACAATTGTGAAAACTGGGCAAAACTTAACTTTAAGACTGTATGGTGTTTATATTGGATAGCAAAACCTATTATCTTTAAGAAGCTTCCCAAGTAGGTCAAGCTCTGTAGTCCACCTGAGAAAAATATATTTCAAAGTTATCTTATTTCTATTTAGCACTGCCTTTTGATGCTATAGTGAATTAGTTTTAAATCTGGAGCTATAATTAAGGTACTCACTGTATTCAAACAAAGTAATTCCTTTGGTGTTCGTGTTCTCCCTGTACAGCAGATATCAGAAGTCTGTTTAATTAACAAAGATGGTTGAAAAGTAAAATGAAATGCTCTTTAGTGTTTCTGGTTTGGAAATACAAGTTAAGGCTATTGTTAATTATTTAACATTTGAATGTACAAGCCAAAACTTTATCTGTGAGTCACTGTAAATTATCTGATCTGATAATGTCAGTGTGTCTAAATTGATAGAAATGACACTTAAAATTAAAAATAAATTTAAATTTTCATTTAAAGGATTTGTTTTTTATTTAAAGAACTCTTACTGGGAATACATTTCTAGTCTGCAGGACAAAGTGTGGTAAAGGCAAAATGGACTATTTTGATTTTGGTATCAAGCATAGCACTGAATGGAGGTGGACACATTAAAAAAAGACTTTAGTTGGGTCATAACCTTAAACATTAAGATTGACAACTCTTATTTCTTTTGCTACCCTTTTTTCCACTTCCCCATTTTTACTTATTCATGTGGTTTTCAGATATTTCACTTATTCCTTAGGTTAACTGACCCATACTTGTGGTTCATGAGTTAGTTAACATCAATGCAAGTCTGGTATCTCTAAGAGCCAACATACAAGGACCGCAAAGATAGCATCTTATTGAGGAATGTCTTAATCATGGAAATTAAGATTGGTTAGTCATTGTTCTAGTCCCTTTAAAGCCATAGGTGTGCTGCTCTGCAATTTAAAAGCCAAGTATTTTTGAAAATTAATGTTGAAAAGGCTTTTTTGCATAAGTCATTTCTAATAAACTTTCCTATATGTAACAGATTGCCAAGGAATGTCCTTGAGATTTTTCTTAGTTTACTGAATACCAAATATTGTACGGTTTTAGTTGATAGTTTTTTTCCTAGCTCACAAGATTTTAAACATTCATACTTTACCAGCATCTTCACTGTTAACAGAGTTCTTGAAATGATAGAATCTGAATTTCTCTTGTCTCCACAGTAGTCTTAAAACAGCAATGAGGCAGGTAGCTTTATGGAAAGGTTCCTTCCTAAATTTATAGACTGTCACTAAACATGTCAATTGCCATATACTTGTTTCTCACGTGACAGCGATGTGTCATTAAAATGTTTGTGAACCTGTTTGAGGGTATCATGTGACATTAAAAGATCATTCCAAAACTTTTCTAGTAAAATGTTCAGTACAGAAAGTCATGGAATCTGTAAATTCCTGTGCTGTCTGGGGTGTATTAATATTTAATTTGTCATTCTAGGCTATTTTAATACCTGCAATTGAATAGATACTATTCATGAAGAATAGTCTTTGGTATTTCAGAGATAAATGTAATGGTTATTTTCCCTTTTAGTTCCAGTGAGGCAAATTAACTCCTAGCATGCTTAAGTGTGGACTAAAATCATGGGGCTATAAAGTTCTGTTAATGTAGCTGGCTAGGGATGAAGGCACTTTAAGCACTTCTAACTTCCATAGTTTAGAGTGAGGATATGGCTGATGTGAGAGGAGCTTTTAAGAGGTTTTAATCCATTTTAAGAGATTTTGCAATTTTACTGAGAATAGATGATCTTGGAACTATTGTAGGAGTACTGAAGCTTAGCCATATGTTTAACTTTTTTATTTCTGCAAATTCTGTTTGTTTCAGGTGCAGAAAGGTAGGCTTAACAGCCTAGCCTTTGGTGCTAATGTAATTTTGCATGTGTAAGAAAGTGGGTGGATGACTGAGGATGTTTATAGTGATGAATTCAGCTTAAAAATAATTATTTTGGTTCTTACCAAAATTTGGGTATCTTAACAAGTAGTTATAAGGCCTTTAAAGGCAGACTGAAGTTTTTGGCTATAAAAATGGATTCAAGGTAGTTCTTCCTACATTATTTTGAAGATTACACTATTATTTGTTTTTCTGCAGGAGTAGAATTGTAGTAATGATACTTTGTCTCATTTACAAATTGCAAACACCCCAATTACTGTACTTTACTGTAATGATACTTTTTTGTGTAACGAGGTATCTTGTATTGAACACTTAAGTACTCTATGATACCAAACACTCAGAAAATTAAAATACTTCTCAACACTTGAGCAGCTGTAAGAATGTTGTGAATCTTTGTTGTTGATGCAGCATGATCTATATGAAAAAAAGCAAAAGTGAGGGTTTGAATATCATTTCAAGCTTGGTACTAAACCTGTTAGAGTTCTTTGATTTAAAAACCTGAAGGAGTGAACAAGTAGAAGGAACTAATTTGTTCATATTCCTTTATCATGGAAAAAGTGGTGATGGGGCTGTGCCCATCACGTAGGAGGTTTGAAGGTGCAGAACCTCTCTCCTCACTTGGGGTTTTCTGCAGGGGTGTATGGGAAGTACTTGGTTCAGGAAGTGACCTCGTCTTCCACTAACCTTAACTAAAATCTTGGACCATGTATTGTTTGCAGAGTCAGGAGATAATGAAAACACTATCTGCAGCAGATCACAGTTATTTTGCTCAATAAAGAAGTTTGAGGTGCTTGGCTGTAGAGTGGATTATATGTGTGAGTAGACTATGGTTTATTTGAAAGAAAAGCTGCTCTGTCAAATGAGCAGCTAGTATAATTATACAATAAAGAAATAATTGTTGTAGTTCTGGGAACCCACAAGCCCAAGAACACAAAATACTCCTTATTTAAGCGTTGGGTAGCTATTATCTACAGCTATGCATCAGCACTATGATCAGTGATGTATTTTTCTAATTGCAAATTTAAGTATTAGAGTATCTTTGTCTATTTCAGGCAAATGGGACATAATCATGGGCTTAAGAACGCTGTGTGCTTAAAAGACCTTTTTTTTGCATAATTATCTCCCAGTAAAAATACAATCTACATTAATTCCTTAAATAGTCTATATTTTCAGAAATACTTTTTTGAAAATATTAGTGGTGAAACTAGGGTCTTTGTGGTATTGCTTCTGTTTTATGCTTGTAACCAAAACATGGTTTAAATACAGGCCAAGTCTGGATTAGAGGCTATGTCAAACTATTTTTTGAGGGTCTTGTCTGACAACTGAATTTCATGAATGTTATGTTCCTGATGTTTTTTTCAGAGATGGTATTTTTGGTTTTGAATCTGGAAAATTCTAGCTCTTTATTGTGGTTTAGAGGTTTCTTGATTATAAATTTATACCTCCTAATTCAATGTATTGTAATCTTTAACTGCTATATCAAGATAAGAGGTTTACACAGAGAACCTATGGTGTTATAAGTTCTTGTCTATTCATATTGTGCTGGCTGTCCTCATTTCTAGGTAGATGTGTAAGGTTTTCTAATGCTGATTTTCCATAGAAGCAATTACAGCTCTGTAAACATCAACAAAGATGAACTGGGATGTAAAAATGACTGGCTATTTTGCATTCTGCGGAGAAAGTTTCAGAAGAATAGGCAACTTAATATAATTAATTTGACACTGCTTCATATAAATAGTTTATTATCTGTCTTAATAGCTTAATTTCTCTGCTGGTCCATGAATCACTGTTGACTTTCTGGATTTTAGCAGTGTGATTTGGAGTGACATTCTGTACTAGCCAAGGAGAATTGTACTTTGTTAATGGTTTGAAATCAGATAATGATTTTTCAAAACTGCTCAGAAGCCTATGTTATTCCAGGCTGAGTAGTTCCTTGTGGGGATGTTTTAGGAGTCAGTGTGTCAGCAAAGTGATTAAAATCTCGTAATAAATGTAACTTTACATGCCTTATCACTGCAGTTGGGAAATACATGTTATATGAGTTCTAGCTGGCTTGTTTAAGTAATTGCTGTTCTGTGGCGGGAAGAAAGAATCAAACTGTTTAGACTACTAAAAAGTCTCTTTATTAAAAAATAATTTCTTGGACCCAGTCCTGCATTGGCCTTGGAAAGGTGGGGCGGATAAAGAGGGAGCTCCAGTTTTGTTTAACAAACTCAAGTGGGGATAATGTAAAATTCTAAATACTTAAAGTACAATCTGTAGCTTTAAAAGTTAAGAATGATGCCTGTGCTCACCTTGCAGATAGTTACTGTCTTTGTTGGCTTGTTGCTATTCAGAAATGCTTTATTTTTAGAAAGAGCAAAAGTAAAATAAACCACCAACCTCCAGAAGTGTACATTAATGTTCTTGGGGAGATCTTGGTGCTACCCAGCTTCTGCTACTAAGTTGACAGGATGCTTCTGTTGGCCTAGAAAGGAAACTGGGATGTCCATTCCAAAAATGCAGATCTGGCAGCCTTTAAACTGGAAGATAAGTCCTTTAATATATTTTAAGCCCTAAGAAATGCAGTTGAGTAAAACTCTTATTGTCCATTAGAGGATGCCAAATAATCTTCACAAACTGTATGTAAATAGTCTGTAATCTTTTTTTTGTGACAACATTTTGCAGTTCAAAAATAGTGAATATTCTGCTTGCAACTGTGAAATGCATCAAGGATGTTGCTTGAATGGGGAGGAGGAAAGGCCTTGAACTGATGGAAATGGTCTTATGCCTGTGTAGGGCAAACAGAGCTAAACTGCAGGGTGTTTGGGGAGAATTAGATGTGATGCTGAAATGCATCGTCTGGCTAATTAGGACATGTGCTTCAGAAGTTCACTTCTGATCTAACCTGGTATGCTGGTGTGTATATGCAGCAGAAGGGCTTCCAGGTTAGTATGCGATGTCTGCTTGTGTGTAAAGTTGCTGACCTTTTGTTAGTTGCAGGGATTTTAAGAATTATTTATTTCAATAAACTAGCCTGAAAAGTAGTGAAGCATAGGAAACTGTGTCCCCCAAGCATTCAAAAATAAGTAGTTGTCCTTCCTGTTCCTCAAAAACCAGAGGAGTCTGGAGTTCATTTAAAAAGTTGCCTTTTGGCTTTAGTCCCTTTTAGGATAAAATGTGAATTTTTTTTAAAGCCATTCTCAGTGGGCTAGAGAATACTTGTGTGTGTGTTTGGAGGGGGATTTATTAGCAAAAGCTAAGATTTCACATAACTGTATGCCCTCAAGGTGGAATTTGCTGCATTTGCTTATAATAAAGCCGATGCTCGCAGTTTTATTGCAATTTTTTGCAAAGCTGAGAATCCTCACTTTCAGTGTGTTTGGGCTTTACTTGTACTCTACCTAATGCCTCTAGGACTGTAGAGCTCAGCTAGGCACTGAATATGGAGAATGCTGATTTCTTCTTGGAGCAGGTCTGGAACATCACATACCTTCCAGGGGCCATTTACCTTCTAGGTAAGTCCACCTATAAAAACTGCCCACAGAACCTGCAGATGTGGCTTTTTGTGTAGTGTTGTGGTTACTCTATCTGCATGCTGGCAGCTGCAGCCTGAGGAACTACCCAAAAGACAGAGGAGGCAGCAGGGAGGGGACAAGTGGTGCCTCCTGGTCTTGTGCTAAAATTGGGAGTTGAACCTTGAACCTTCCTCTCATTCGAGGTGCTGGTGGCTCCTGATGGCGACCGTGAGTGGTGGTGCCCCCTTAGTGTGCGCAGAGGGAGCTCTTCACCTAGTGCTCGTGTTGGAGAGAAGAACTGGTGAACTTTTCTGAGCCCTTACCTTAAATTTTGTCTGCCTCTTGGTGGGAAGGGATGAATAGTTTTAAACAGAACAGCGTATCAAGGAATTTCAGCTATATTTGCACTCTGTTATTTGTCCTAAAATTAATTAAACCTAGCAGAACACCACAGTTCTCTAAATACCCCTGTGGATTTTGTCATAGCTGCAGGAAAAACCCCTGTAGATGTGTCTTCTTTAAGCCAGTCGTGCTCGGTTGCTCCCTGAGCTCTGACCAGCCCCGTGCTCGGGGCAGGCCCGGGCCCTGTGGGAGGCTCCTTGGGGATCAGCAGGATCCTGGTGCTGGGTGTGGGGCCCTGCAGCTCTGCTGCACCTTGCAGTGCTGGGCAAGGTTTTATGAGGAACTGCTACAAGGGCTTTCATTTCCCAGTGTCTTATAAAGACCCTTATAAAACTCAACCTAAATATATACGCACGTACATATGTATATAGGACCGAAATATGTATGAAACAGGGGTGTGTGTCTGTATATATTGATGGCTGGTAGAGGGCGAGGGTAGACCTGGCGGCCGTGGCGGCGGCCCCGCAGCGGGGCTGGGGCTCCCCGCGGTTCTACCTTAAGGGGCGCGTTGACATCAGGCGGGCGGGCCGGGGCGGCGGAGGGCGGGATGAGGAGGAGGAGGAGGAGGGATTTCCTGTGCTGGAGGTCAGCTGTGCGCAGTGCCTCGCTCGCGCCCCGCCGCCTCGCTCCTCGGCTCGCCGCGCCGGGCCCGCGCGGAGGCTGCCGCGCCGCCCCCCGCCCGCCTCGCAGAGGGATGTGTAAGGCACAGGATGCCCAGCAGCACCGGCAAGAGGTTTAAACCCACCAAGTACATCCCTGTCTCCACGGCGGCCGCCTTGCTAGTGGGCTCCACTACTTTATTTTTTGTTTTCACGTAAGTAGCGCCGAGGGTCGTCTCCCCGCGGGGGCGGCAGGAGGGCGGATGGGGAGGGGGCCGCGGAGGCTCGGGCAGCGCCCAGCGGAGCCCCCCGCGCTGCGGGGCCGGGCCGCGCAGCCCCGCGGCCGATCCGCGCGTTTTTATGTAACGGGCCGAGGGGGCTTTGCGGGAGGCGGCAGCTCCTCGCCCCGCGCTTCCCTCCCCGCCGCGGAGCTGCCCGCGCTTCCCGCGCCCCGGCGTCCCTGAGCCCGAGCCGGCTCCTGCCTCGCCTCTCGCCTTCCTCCCTTTACATAAACTTGAGCCATGTCGCCGTTAACCCTTGGCGGGCGCGCCGCGGTGCTCCGCAGCCTCGGGAGGAGATGCCTCCCGGCCCCGTGGGGAGAGGCGCTCCGAGCGAGCCGCCTTCGGGGCGGCCGCCAGGGTGCTCTTTGCGTATCGAGTTTTTTGTCTGGTTTTCACGCTCTGCCTTTGCCTGGGTTTTGCCACGGTTGGATGTTTAGCTGAGCGCAGCGATGCTGTTAGGAGCAGGCGGCTTTCTAAGAGCGTGAGTACGCGTCCGTGCCGTTATCCATCTTGGTTTGGCTGTAACACGAGTCTCGAGGTTTCAAAACGCCTGTTACCGGTGCAGCAGTCGTAACGTGATATCTCGGAATAAAATACAAGTGTTGTTTTGTCTTGATAGTCTCTTAAAACAGAAAAGCTCTTGACATTGAGTGATGCTCTTGGCTTAATGTGCCTTGGTTTGCCATTGCTTGTTCTTAACGCGTTCGGCGTGAAGACAGGGTGTCCTTGCAGGACGTTGGACTAGTTCAGCTCCGAGAACGGCTCCGCACGGGCTCGGCTCGTGCATCGTTGCTGACTGCTCGTAGGCGAGAGCCAGACAGGAGTTGGCCTCGGCGGGCCCCGCGGTGCAGGTGGCCCTTGTGCGCCTCAAAACGCTCACCTCAAGAGCGTTTTCTAAAGCTAAGAAAGGGCTCTTCATGCCAGCGTTTTCCTTTCCCTGCATCTCCAGGGATGGATGGATGTGTGCCCCGGGTCTTGGGAAGCTGCATGTTTGTTTTCACGTGATACTCTGAATGTGGAGCTACAAATTGCCGAGTGATGTAAGACTTTCCTGGTAACACAGTTGTTGTTGAAACATCCTTTTGGCAGCAGGATATCACCCGAGATGGTCCTTCCAGGATCTGTTACTAGATGGAAGAAGCAACTGGCTTTAGTCTCTTACTGACTCTCGAACTTGATTCTGCTTCCTCTGTTATCAGTGAATAATTATATGCAAAATGAAATATTTTTAGGCTCTCTCCATATTGTAGCTTGGCCTGTGCTTCCTAACGTGTTAGTAAATCTTTTGAGGATTGTCCCAGACATACGTTCGCTGCCGTTGCCAAGTCTTGTGTGTAATGAAAGTAGCACATAATTGAGCAACTGTTGTCAAGCAGTATCTGAAGCCCTGTCCCTTCAAAGCTACTCTGATAAATTTGTATGAAATTGCTGCTGATTTTCCTTAGTTTAGCAGAACCTGTCTGTAGCAGCGCACAGAAGATTGAAGCATCTTTTGTGGTTGTCTGTTTTCTTTTCCTGAGCATTTCTCTCTCTCTCTGTAGGCACTGGCTTAAAATTGCTTTAAGCAATGTTATTAATGCAATCCATGTTATGCCAGTCGCAACACGTACGATCAGATGAAGATCTGGCTATGTTTTCATTATTTCTGTGTATATGATGTTAAGCACTAAGGCTGCTATGCTTTTTAATGAGCTTACCTGTACATAAATGCGTAAAACTGATCAATGGATGGGGCTCACCTATCAAATTCTGGGTGCAGATCAACTTGGTGGCGCAAATTCCATCCTGTACAGCTGAATAATGATGATTTATTTATATATGGAAAATTTGAACATTAAGCCGCTTACTGACTAGAAAATATATATATATATATTCTCTCTGTGCCCTGCAAGCTTTTCTGAGCAATTTCCATGCAAAATGGAGGCTGTGACTAGGCTTTCCCCCCCAGACATGTTTGTGGGCTCAAGCCACATGGTGTAAGTGTCATCAGCCTGGTGAAAAGGTCTTTGAACGCGAAGGCCAGGGTTAGCTTTTTAGCAATGTAGTCTTTATTTTTAGCTTTTGTCCAAACACTTTGCTAAAAGCAGTGCCGAAAGTCTGTTTGAAACACACAGTGTGCACTATTAATTCATGGTGGTGTTGGTCAGCAGCTCTTTAATCTGGGAAAATTCTGCTGTCAGTTCTGCTTTATTCTTTTTGCTCTGTTAACTGTTTTGGAGTCACTGTATCCCTGGTCTATTCCATCTGGTTTTATGAGGGGGAACTAAACTGTTTAGCAATCCAGAGTGTTGCCTGGAAAGGCACCCAAATGCTGGAGCTGTTCTTAGGTCTCCACGTGTGTTTCGTAGTAAGCGCAGTAGTGAGTAGGTGGTCTAATTTGTCACCTTGGGAGAGTAAACAAGCGTTTCTCTAAGCGTTATGGAGGAATGTGTAAATAATATTATACAGAATGATTAGCTTAATTTACTTAAGCAAAGAAATCAAATGGAGGCATAACGAAGGAAGGACCAGATCTGTTTAGCATTCCACAAATTCAGACTCATTCAGCTGTTGCAGACCTGAACTCATTTCTTCCAAATCCTTTTTTTTTTTTTTTCCTCTTCACTTTACTTACAAGGTTTTTTGTTAACGGTAATGATTTAGGCCGTTTTGGTGAAGTCTGTGGTTTTATGGCTTGGACCACAGACTGCTATGGTGTAGAGTCTAACGTGTTCACCCAGGTTCTTGTGAACTTCCTGCTTTATCTTAGGTTGCATAACTGCAGTATTAATACACAATGCAGCTTAATTGTCTCCAAGAGTAATGCTGTAATGCGTAACTTCACATAGTGAATAATTGTGCTGGACCTAATCCTTCTCCTAACTTTCAGAAATTATTTGTTTAGTAGTGATTAACCTGAACTTATGAATTTTGGTTTAGCAGCTACAATAACTGCATCTATAGATTTCAGAACTTGAAATGTAAGGAAAAACTTTAGTTTAAAGGAGAAACTATGGCACATTTTAATAATGGGAAAATAAATTTCTTCATCCCTTTGCTGAATATTGTAGACTATGAATTTCTACTAATACTCATTTTAAGACTGTATTTTCTGTAGTGTGTGTCACCTGAGCATCTATAGGATATGGTAGAAACATGAGGTTAAAAACAAAGGTACAGGTGCCACTAGTTCTTTGATATAATGGGAAACAGCTAAGATGTGTTCTGTAGCAGCACATTGTTGTGTTGTACATTGTTCCCTTAACTGGGGTAATCAAAGGGGTAATTTTCTGGGTGAAGCCAAAGCACCAGGAAAATGAAAACTCCATTTAGCAAATACTGAGAATAAGTCTGTTCACAGAAGTGGTAATGGGATGTAATCATGGGTCTCTACCCCAGATGTATGCGGCTGGGAGGCGAATGCAGTCTGCAGCATGGGAATTTAATATCAGCAGCTCTCAGGAAACATCTGAGGAATGATAGATGCGTGTAAAAAGCTGAAGCTGAACTCACAGGGAGAATGGCAAGAAAATAGGGAACGCTTCGCCCAGGCTGGATCCTGGCTGGTGAGGGAGGATCGGGGCAGAACAGCAGCCAGACCGTACTCGGCTGCAGGGCTACTCGAGGGGGTTCGCCCTGCCAAGAGGGAGAGCTCAGCCTCCTTCGTGGAGGTTTAAATTTCGTTTCGCACTCCCCGCACACCACTATATCCTGTTACGGTATTCCATGAATGGAGAAGTCTTGCTATTTTTGCAATGGCTTGAGCATACAGTGTAGCTATATGTTCATTTGAATGTATTTTTATTATGATAAATGCATTTCCTAAATCATAAATTAACTCCACCTCCCCAGAATTATATGATGCTGATTTGAATAGCATTAGAATAAATACAGAATATAATTTTAAAGTTTGAAATTATAGTAAATATTCTGGCTGGTAGTTAATAGAAGTGTAATTGTGTCCTTAAAATTCCTGAACTGTTTTTCAGAGCTCATCTTCCCCTGAGTTCTGTGTTCACAGATCACAAGAAAAGAAAATTTTTGCTAGTGACTGACCCAACTCAATAGAAGATCATCGTGGCATTAGCAAATTTGATTTGTATCCAAAGATGGTGTTCTTACCTAAAGCAAGTTAAGAGCTTCAGCAAACTCTGGTTGCAGATGTTCTGCTGCTCCCCTCCGGCAGTTCACTGTTCTCATTTCAGTTGGAACAAATAGTAAAATGTGATTTTAAATGTATATTAGAGACGTTCTGTAGAAGCTCATCTGCCTTGTCTGCTTCTAGCCCTTCCCAGATTGCCTTTAGCCCTAGGGATGCAAGTTGTGGAAAAAGAACAAATTTTCCCTTTCTTCAGATTTAAATGCACTTCACCACTTAACACTATTAACTCTCTCTGATTTTTTGTTTGTTTGTTTCTTTGTGTGAGTAACGAAGAAATCATTAGGATTAGTTGAGGGAAGCTTCACAAAATACTCATGCAGTGATAGCCATATGGATCACACTGCATGGAGGAAAGTGGGTGTACAAAAATAGTGTGCATCAGTTTGTTTAAATGAATTTCAAAACTGTCTTCACAGGGTATTTAAGCAGTGCTATTTTGTGTGAAGAAAAGCCAAATATTTGAAAAATGCAAAACTCAGAAGAAGGTTAGTTTATGGAGATACTTAAATATTTTCCTTCTTAAATGGGAAATTTAATGGCAGGTAGTCCTTTTGTACTCTACTTGCAAAGAGAAAGACTGAATCTGGAAAAGGTAAGGCTTTCTGGACTAACCCAAGACCTGTCAGTTGTCCTGGCTGTCAGGCTTTGAAAAAATGTTTATTCTTGTTGTGACAGAGACATGTCCTTCTCTTAAACTGTGGCAGTTTCATCTATGCATATAATTTTTGTGAAGACAGTCCAGATAAATTACTATTGTGAGATGAAATAGAGGCAATCTCAACAGGAAGGTCTCTTTAACTGAAATGTGGAAAATCACTTTTTTATGGTGGAATAGAGCTCAGTTTTACAGCTGTCAGGCAGTCGATCCCATCGTCTTCACTGCCACAGGGACCAGCAGAGCTGGCAACACAGGACACTTCTGAAAGTCATTAAAATCAATTCTTATAGAAAAGAGCAGTGTTCATGATCAAAAGGAGTGCTCTGCCCTCCTGTAGGCTGGCAGAGGGAGGTAGGAATGGCTTTAAAGATCTTTCGTGCATTGATGGCAATAAATAGCTAAATATTCTCAGCTGTAGGGTGCACAGCCATCGCAGTGGCATTTGAATGCTAATTGTAGATCCAGTTTTAACACCAGAATAGCTAATGCACTGACGGTTATTCCTGTACGTTGGCCGTCCACAGCTGTAGTCAGTGTGATTTACGCCTCTACCAACCTCCTTTCTGTTTTTGCTAATGAGCAGAGTTCAAGGGTGCGGGTGTATGGAAACAGCAATGAAAGACTGTCGCAATTAGCTCAGGCTGAGCTGCCCTGTCTTTGTATGTGATATATGAAAAGGCTCTTCTATTTTTGTTTAAAGTCTTTTTCGAGATACTAATTTAAATACAATCCATGGTTGTCCAAGTATGCCACACATGTATCCTCTTATAAATAGAAACGGTCCCTGTGCTCGAACAGCATGGGAGCAAGCTCATTTGGTTTGAGTAATGTAAACCGAGGGATGCTACTGCTCAAAACATAAAACAGCTTCAGTTGCGACACAGATGGGCTTGGTGCAGCTTTGATTTTGAGGTTCATCTACCTGGGGCAGGTGCTGACTATTCACCACAAGTTTTGTTTAGCTTGCACCAGGTGATGCCTGAAATACAATAGTAAGGAGGTATAAGCTACTTCAGAGCATGAAATAAATGTGTACTGGAGCGGGGGAATCATCTTGAAAGCCGAAGCAGTGATCTACTTGCATAATCAGTGCAAAAGTGGAAAACTGATTTCCTGGCTGTTGATTTGAGCCAAAACATGTAAGACTCCCTTCTTACTAACCAAAGGATAATATTCAGTTTGGCTGCACTGGTATGCAACTCCTGTTAGGTGATCATATATGTCATTGGGACTCATGGGGCTGAAATAGTAATGATGTGGCCTTTTTTTTAATGGAAATTTTGATTCTGGTTTCCATAAATCTTCAGCCAGTAAGCTGTGTCCAGAAAGAGGATTAATTAGTCCCTGATGGTTCTTCTGCAACTGCTCATGCAGTGCGGCTAGATTTGCTGCCAGGGTGTCCAAAGTGCTTAAAACTTAAGGTCAGGGGTTGCTTCTGTGTTGGAGAAAGCTGAACTCTGTTATGCAGACTTATCTGATTGTTTTTCTAGGGATGGATATTAAGGAATAAACCTTACAGTAACCTGCACTCAGCTACTGCTGAGGTTACCATGGCACTCTATTTGTGAAAGTGCAAATGCAGAGTTTGTAGACTTCAAATGCAAAATCCTTATGAAATATCTGTGCTCTGCTGCTGTGCACTGAGATATCCAGTAGCATGGGACAACAGAGCCAGGAGCAGAGGCAGAAGATCTCTTGCATTTTGGACCTGAAGCCAAACATCAGAGCAGCTGCTCTCAAAGTACATGTGAACCATTTTGTTGTGTGCTTTAATATTGTATG
Source organism: Nothocercus julius (assembly GCA_013398735.1). Classification (NCBI taxonomy): domain Eukaryota; kingdom Metazoa; phylum Chordata; class Aves; order Tinamiformes; family Tinamidae; genus Nothocercus; species Nothocercus julius. The sequence goes on along the minus strand of VZSV01000122.1, from coordinate 1,020,420 downwards.
AAATCTCATAATTAGGAAGTGCTGCCCTTCACGCATTTATGGAGCAAGGCAGGCAGTGTGAAGACAGGAGTACTAGAAATACATGGTTTTGTCAACCATGTATAAGAATGTCATCATTTTGGGGTAAAAGATGAGCTCGTAGAGGTCAGCTAACTGTTTGGAATAAGGCTTGTACGTGCAGCTCTGAGATGAGTGCTCTCCAGGAGACCCTGTACCCATTTAGAATAAACTGATCACAGAATATTCTTGTATGAACAAACTATTTTTAAGTTGGAGCCTAGCAAAGCAAACTTGAAACTACTTAAATATGGAAGAGCTTCCATAAATAAAGTCAGACCCTCTGACTCTCCCAGGATCCTTAAAGCCAAATTGGCATTTACATTAGCTCCCTATCAGGTCTTCAGGGAAATAATCCAATGTAATATCTATATCAAAACATTTTTAAGTACAGTGCTGGGAATAAGTATATAAACAGGCATAATTTAAATTTAAACATAGGTCAGCCACTAAAATGCTTCGCAAAGGGAAAGGTTGGCCCTGAAGCTCTCCTGCCTGCCCAGGTTCCCACCAGCAGTAGGAGACAGGTGTTTTCTTTTGGAAGAAGACTTTTTCCTTCCCATTGCAGGTAGTTCTGTTTCAACGACTTTTGGGGATTATTTTCATGGAGTAGGGAGTGCTCCCGAAACATGATGACCGGGTGATGTCGGGAGGAGGCTCCTGGCCGGACTCCCCTCCGGAGCCGCTCCACCACCTCAGCTGCTCTCCTGGTGTCCTGGGCACCATAGCAATGGAAGAGGCTCTTGGTGACATCGGCACGGGCAGCATCATGTGGGAACAGCTCCCTTTAACACTGCGGGGCTGGGTTTTTTTTGGTTTTGTTTGTTTTTTAATTGGTCTTCTCTGGGTTGTTCTGGTTCTTTCTCATCTTCAGTTCAACCTTGTGCAGCTGGTACCTGGCTGAAGTGCTAAAAACTGATGAGAAATGTGCATGAAAGAGCCCAAACTGCTATGCATAGCGCCGTAACAGCGAACAGGACGCGTGTGCCAACCCTGTTGCTGTGTAATGTAGTTATGCATTAGTTATATAATACACTTATAATTTAGCATCCTCATTCACAGGGTCATTGCAGCTCGTCGTATTCTTTAACTACTTTAGCACTGAATGCTAATTATGCTGCAGAGGCTGGACTGAAAGTTTATGTAGCAAGGCGGCTCTAGAGACGGTTTTCACACCAAATGCGTTTTGAGACAACTTTGTACAAAGTGTCAGCCTCTATCTGCGGCTCTTGATGTGACCGTACAGGAGCAGGGCAGCTTCCCACATGTTGCGTCTTGTGTAAGTGGCTAGCGGGTATTCGGGAGCAAAACAACAGGAGCTGGTAATGTTTTTGTTAATTATTGTCTTGGTATTTCTGTACTCGGATAATTCTGCATGTAAAATGGCTGCTTGGGGTTACATGACACGAGCCAAAAGGAGGAGGTAGCGAAGGGCTGAATTTGATGAGGAAACCTCCGCTTTGTGCTGAGGTTGACCTGGCATCCACAGGCACGTTCCCCTCAGCAAAGGGCATCAGTATTTGCCACTTAAATTTCCAACTGCAAAAACCAGGCCGGATTAAAACAACAGGATTTGCTGGGTGTGGCCCTTAATGCACCATAAGTAAATGTGAGGTTTTAGGTGCAGGGCAAAAGCTTCTGACCCGTGTCCAGGCTGCAGCAGCAAAGCTCCTGCAAGGCGCTGGCGGCCGCTCGGCCGGGCTCTGCCGCGAGTGCTGCCCCTGTTACGTGGCAAATGTGTTAGCAGAGTTAAAGGTGGAAATAAAAACCTGTCCATGTGAGATGCTCCCAGGAAGCAGGGGCAGAGAAGGCTGCAGCTTTGTGTGGCTAGGGGAGAAGGTTGGTTCCTTGAAATGGGCTGTTTCTGGTCACGTTATCTCCTCTGGATCCTCAGGAAGTGGCTTTTGATGGATGCGTTGCAAGGATGAAGAGCTGCAGTCCTACACGTGGCAGCGAATCTGCCCGTGGAGGTGCAACGCCTGGTCACGTCGGAGCTCCTGGGTGCTCCTTGTTAGCAAGGAGATGCTCCTGCTCCATCAGAGGGCAAAGCCGTGAGGGGTACGGAGCCAGGAAAACACTCAGATGCATGTGTATGCCTGTGTTCAAATGCAGGTGCTTTTGTGGTTAGGCCTGTTAACAGGGCTGCCTGCTCCCTCGAGGTCCTAGCTCTGCAAAAAGCTCTCTGTCATCTCCCTGGCAAATTGCTTAATCCTTCTCCTGCATGAAGCACAGGATTTCTGTACTCCGGGGCTGTTTCTTATGTTGGCAGGAGCAACCCATGCGCTGGCTCCTTGGCTGGCACCCTGCCCTGCCGCTTCAGGCCTCAGGTCCATGACTGCGAAGGCAACGTTATTGCCCTGTCCCTTGCCTAGGGAAACTGAGGCACGGAGACCAGCATGACCCATGTATGGCTGCTTGGGTGGTGCTGCGTGTACGGACTGGTGCCCTGTGGGGCCAGGGCTCAGCTGAGGTCCTTCTTTGGGCACATGATTCCTAGGAGAAGGTTCATCCTGGAGCTACTTCTCGGTCTAACGTTCAAATGAGCCGTCCTCAATATGAAGAAGCCTCGCGCTTGCGGGATAATTTTGCTGCTTTAACGCGTTAATCCGCACCAACAGGGTGTTGCACGTGCCAAAGCCTCGCTGGCCGCTCCAGCGTTGAACGGGAACGTGCGCCCTTTAAACCTGCGTTTGTGCCTCGTCCCGCGACGGCTGGCGGCTCTCACGGTGCGGCGAGCGGGCTCGAGCGGAACACGGTGTCTGTGGCGCGAGAGCTGAAAAATTAATGTTTCCTTCTCTAGCCTGCTGCGCTTGATTTATAATTCATATCTGATAAAATGAGAAATGCACTTCTGAGCCAGCTCTTGTCTCGCCATTTACTTTCTAGGTTTTTTTAATTCCTCCCTCAGTGGCTGTAGGAAGGTTGTGAATTTGGGGCTGTGCAATGCTCTAGAAGCAAGGGGATTTTCTGGATTAGAGGTTTCTGTCTTGTTCCTTGTTAAGGATCTCTGTAATGTTAATCTGTGAATTTATCTGATCCAGAAAAAGAAGCAGAATTGGGCCTGGTCGTTAGGAACAAAGATGCCCAGCAATCTGCTAACTAGAGGGTCTGTTCTGCGCACAGAACTGGGCCTGGTTTGAAGGAGCCCTCCTGCCTGGGGCAAAGCGCTGCTTGTTGCACCTGGCAGGGCTTATTTTTATTTCAACTGCTTTGCAAATGAGGAAAAGATATTTTGAGGAAAAGGGTTTATAGTTATGCTGACATGATCAATTGGACGGTCTGCATCTGATTCAGAATTGTCCCCAAAACTTCCCTTCTTGCTCTGTAGATCATGCCTTCATTTTGCCTACTGATGAAGCTGTATAAGAATTACCAGTGTTTAAGCCTAATTCTTATCTCCTTACATGTCAATTAAAATTTTGTTGCAAAGTGGCTATTCCTAGGTACTCAGATGGTTGCATGCTTGGCTTGAACCTCTGTGAGGGTTGCTGGTGCTCCGGGTTGCCAGGGTCCCTTCAGCTGCTTGCGCTGCCCCCCGCCATCACCCAAAGGTGGGTTTTAGATGCCTGTAAGCTCTTTAGGTATCTGTAATTCTTAAATAGCTTCATTATTTTTTTTCTTTGAAAACTGGTCAGTTCTCAACTTAGACTTTCTAATTTTCAAGAAGTACCAAGTCAGTCCTATTGAACAGCCCCTTCTGCAGGGTGACGGTCTAGAAACAGGGCCTGTTGGCTTTTTGAGTTTAGAAAACAGTGACACAATCTAAACAGGCTCTTTTGGAAGAAACTCAAGACAAAGTTGCCACTCTGCCCTCGTGTAAATGGGTGTGGAGATGGGAAAGACAGGAGTGTAGAATCTAATGCTGTTTGTATTAATCTTGCAATGGGCAAGGAGGATTTCTTTCGTCTTTTTCCTCTCCATCTTCTTGTGCTGGTAAATTAAATCTCTTATCTAAGGAAGAGGCTACAGAGTGGTATGGGATGTTCTCAATTCCCAAGACAGCAGCACAGAGCATTTTTTTTTTCACATGGGTGTAAAAACACTTAACCATCGTGATCCTAGTTTCACCTTTATCTCAAAGGCTGTTGGAGGGCAGGTGCATCAATAATCCCTGTGGGTTCTCACTCTGGGCTGTAGTAGCCTTGTCTGGTACTTGCCTAGAAGGCAGGAACTTGTCAAAATTCAATAGAGCAACGCATAATTTTTAACTACTATTAATACAGTGCATGCAGATTAGTTTTTTCTGTGCTTATTTGACTACATCTTGGAAATTGCCTCTTACAATCACTAAATGAGCAGAGGATTATGCACTGCTGCTGCACTTCTCATGCTTAAAATGAGGTCATATATTTGAAATCTTAAGTTGTTTCATACAGAAAATAGCAAGAAACAAAATTAGGATTCCTGCATTCCTAAAACGAGATGCTGCATGTTCAGGTCTCTTCCGTTATGGGCTTAACTAAGCCTGCGAAGAGCCAGAGGTCTCTGCTTTGTTTTTTATTGAATAAGTACAAAACATGTTAAAATTATTTGTGTACCGTAGCTATGGCCAATCTGAAGTTCCTGTTCATTCCCCAGCAACGCGACAATCCAAAATGAAGCTTACATGCAGATGCTAGGGGGGCTTAGGTACATTACATATTAAATGCGTAACTGGAAATAAAGTGCCCATGTCCCGTTTTGGATGAGCCTGGAAGGAATAAGATTTGGGCACCAACGAAGAGCCTCTTGGTGCCAGCCCAGCGTTGCGCCCCTTCCCTGTCCGATGGCGCTCTCAGGGCTCGCGTCCTGCTGCGATGACAGTTCCCTGGAAGCTCTCCACGGATTCCCCGGGAATTGGCGGAGCCCCAGCTCCACAGATTAGTGGTCAGAAGAGACTGTTTGTAGGGCACAAGTCTATCCAATTTGTCATGTTGATTTGATTCTTTTTTTAATTAACACTTAGCAAAGCGTGTCAGCGAAGTGCCAAAAAGATAAGAAATGATCAGCGAAAACATGTTATTGCAACATATGATGCTCTTCCATATTATTAAGGGAAGATGATGTTTAAATATAGCAATGTTTTTTCTCTTACTTTTGTTATTTTTATGGTCAACAGCACTTAAAAATGCTATAAATAGTCCTCAAAATAAATTCTTTTTTTTTGCTTTTTCCCCCTTTTATTTTTCTTCCCCACTCTTCCTTTTTCCTGAATTCTTTTACAGTCCAATGTCTTCATTAATTAAACTAGTTCAATTGTTGCTTCCTTTTTTTTTTTAAAAAAAACTATCTTTTCTGTCAGACAGCTTTCTGTGCAGTGTCTCTAACTTTAGCAGATGATTGGCAGCAGTTATGGAAGGAAATACAATAGCCTGGAGACTCTTTTTTTTAGGTCCTGTGGGTTTGATCAGGATTAGTAAAATCTTGCTGGCCAATTTTTTTAAGGCATTTTTATCCCTCTTTTTTTTTTTCTTTTTTTAAAGCAAGAAGCTTTTACGTGGCTACGCCTTGGCGCGCTGGGTGATATTTGTCCCGTTGCCATTCAGGCCTCGGTGCTGAATCGCGAGGGCAGGGGAGGTCAGCATGAAAGTTTGGGAGGGCAGAGCTCGTGCCGCAAGCCGCTTTTCCTGCACTTTTCCTTGCCTCAGGGGTTTATGCAACGTTAGCTCCGGAGTCACCAATGCAGGGCTCAGATTTTAGAAACAGGCTCTGCGGGAAGACTGGCCCAGCTGTCGGGGTGACAGCAGCTCGCAAGGGGAGCTCGTGGGTCTGGCTGCAGCCCCATGTAAGTCACGGTGGGCAAATTCCCCTTCCAGGCTCTTAATCCACAAGTCTGTCTTCTACCTAGATTTTCCAACATATAGAGAACACAGTTGAGAGCCCTTTGGGGAGAAGGGCATTAGATATGTAAGGTTATCCGTAAGAAATACAGCCCTATGCTTGTATGGATCTTTATATGCAAGAAAAGGAGACTGACAAAGAAATGTTAATGATACCAAAAAATCCTGTTTGACCTTCATTCTCGCCACCTGTTGCACCAAGGCTAGTCAGAGAGGGTGAGAGGAAATCAGGTTTTGTTAACCTTTCTGCTTATGAGCTGTTTATTTTTTTGTTGCTCTTAACAAACCCTGTCTTCAGGAAAATTGGCTAATGTGAGCATGCAGTGATGGCTCACTCTGATTTCTGAAAACTCCTGAAATGTTGCCGTTGTGGTTCGGTGAGTCATGTTAATGTGACTTCTTCAGATGTGACTCAAATATCTTCCTTTGTGTGGATTCCTCAGCAGCTCCTCTGTCGTGGTCGCGGCTTGTCCGAGCCCGCGTGGGGAGCTTCGTTCACGTGCAAGACTCAAACGTGCAGCTGTTCTCCTGCATCCAAAGGCTGATGGTGACGCTGACCTCCCCTGAACCGCCACTTGAAACCTTCATGAACTCTGTCTAGAGGTTTTATTTCTTTACCTCAAAGCTCATAAATGCATTTATTGTGACTTACTGTTTAAAATCACAGTCGTTCTTGCAAATTTCATGGAGAATTTGATGAGCTTTGCTTTTGTTTTTCATGTATGTTTAACACTTAGCTCTGATTGCAAAGCTGAGATCTTTAGACTGAGGACTGTCTGCTTCCCTTCTCAGGGCAATAGAGGAGTTTAAAGGAGTGCAGGCTGCATGCAACAGGGCCCAGGTAGCAGGGGGGCAAAACATACAGCATGTAATCCATTTTTTGCGGGTAAGTTTGAGTAACTTTGGCAACTGTACCCAACTACTGCAGATGAGTGTGCTCAAATGGACAAGAAGTGATGATAATCTTCTGTTAATGCCAGCAAAAGTGATTCAGTCAAGATGTTTGTGAAAATTGGAGTTTTCAGAAACACTAAAGCTTGGGACTATTTCACAGTTTTTCTTTTGCTGACCTGAAGCTTTCAGTCACAATTGTCTTTGCTCATGTTCCAGCTGTTGAGAGATGACAATTCTATGCATTGCACATGCTGGGTGAGCATCAAACTGCTCTGCCCTGCTAGAGCAGAGGTGCCCTATGTCCATCTATCAGTACTTACCTTGGTCCAAAGGCTTTTTTCTTCCTAATGTAGAGAGAATGCCAAGCCATGGTGTTTTAATTGTTTTCCCTCCCACTTTCCTGGTGATACGGTTGGGGTATAGAGGGTTTACTTTCACTCACTAGCATATTTAAATGAATAAATTCTATAGCCAGACTTCCTTATGTGAACATAAATACCTGCTGAAAATAACTTCCTTACAAGTGCTAGATCATCCAGGGATCCAGGGAAAGTCTGCTATGGCATTCTGGATTTTTTTTTTAAACTTTCACTATTTTTAGCCTGGTTTGCTAGAGAAATGAGGTTTTATTATATTAGTCCCTCTGTTCATTCCTTCCATCCTTAACTTTTAAATCCATTACCCGTTTCTATCAAGCTCAATAAGGGCAATGATATCGCTAATACAATAAAAGAAACATGGTGCTTAAGTATGGGGAAGAAACCATGAGCTACTGTCCTACTGAGGGAACAATTTTGATGCAAATTCAACAGTTACATCTAGACAGACCTCTGGGTTTACAATCTGCCAGGGAAAACTGTTCAGCCAGGCCTCTGGTACCTTTTCCCTTGTTTGCTTGTTAGGGGAAATGAGGGGAAATTGGAGGAAGGGTTTTTCTAGGGGAATGAGATAATATTTTTGAAGAAGATAGAGGAGATTGTGTACAGAGGCAATATACAGAGGGGGAAGTCAGAGAAAGCCTGAGCAGTGGTGGCTGAGGATGGTACATAAGGACGCAGGATGCATGTCCCGTAAACACTTGTTCATCTGCTCGTGACATATGCTCTTTCAGCTTAATATAGATAAGCTCTCAGATCACCTGCTTGAATAATTAGAGAAAAACACACTGTGTGCAAACCCAGTTTTGTCCTTCCTTGGGCCCTTTAAAAATGCAGAACTGCTTTTAATGGCTCTGTTTATTTTGGTACAGAATTGAGACTGCTGGAAATATGTTTATAGCACAGGCTAATGAGCTACGGCTCCGCGACGGGATTCCAGTGCCTCATGGCTGGGTAGAAAAAGCTGATGCTCTCTAAATATGTATTTGTGTCAGACACTGGCTTGCACTAACAGTTAATGCCGTGAAAAGCTGCCTATTTAATGCCACTTAAGCTGTGAGCTTGGACAGCAACGGTTTCTAAGCATATGATACGGAATGATCCTGGCTACTGAGGCATTTATTTACTTCTGCAGCAGCCAGATTTATCCACGCTTGGTCTGTACTGTGAACATCGCCAGTTAAGGCAGGTGTATTTAAGCTCGGTGACTTCACATGAAGCTATTTTAATTTGCTTTGTTTACCTGTGAAGCTAATTCCAGGTCAGCTTTAAAATCTAATATTTTAAATGCCAAGAAACCCAACTATATGAAAATAGTTGTATTTCTATCTGGCTGTTGTAACTCTGCTCTGAGTGCCCAGAGGAAATTTCAAGTGGAGCGTAAGCTGCTTTTTTGCATGCTGACAGGTTTTCTACCCGCTTTAATGCAGTGCTTTAACCTCTTTTCCTTCCTGCCCCTCCTTTCCAAGAGCTGAGTGCGTTTTTCCCAAGGTATGATGACTTAGTCTGTAACACTGTAAGATGGTTTGGGAAACAGCAGTTCCTGATAGAAATATCTTCCACAGCAGGGTGTTGGGAGGGCAGAAAGTGTTTGAGCCTAAAATAAAATAGAAGTTTGTTGTGAAATGCAAAAAATTATGTGGATTGTTGAGCAAATTATCTTCACAGTGCTTGGATGGAGCCACTTGAGTCAAACTTGCTGCTTAAAAGCACTGGTGGTTCCCGGTTTATAAAGGTTTATAAAACACTGGTTTATGAAGCCAGGTTGCAGCATCTGTCCCCTCTGCCCGTGCTGCTCGGCTTGCAGGCGACGGGTCCCTCTCGCTTTCCTCTTTCAGCTCCCATTATTAGACTCGTCAGCTCTTTTCCCCCGCAGCAGGATGATATTGCAAAGTTGTCATTCCCTTGCTCTCCCAGATTTAAAATCCTTCTCCGAAAGCCTTTGCTGCTGGTGCAGCTTGGGGAGTTTGCTTCAGCCCGTGTTGGAGAGAACTCAACAGCGCTGTTTTCCAGCGTGCTTTGAAAATTGTCTTGGGTGCAATGTCGGCCTCGTGCAGACAAAATGCTAATGGTAGAAATGGCCTATTAAGGCTGGCTAGCAAATGGAATTGAATTCAGGGAAGGAATAACTTTCCTGTCAGTTTTCTGGTCAGCCATGCTTAATGTGAAGAGTAGTTAAATATTGCTGAATTTCACCAGCATATAGGCATTTTCAATAATTTTTAATGCCCCATCTTTCTTCTGGGGTGAAATGGGGTCCAGAGAGGCCAGAGCGCATCAGGGGTCCAAAAGAAGAGCTCCTAATGCTTTTGCCTTTTTTTCTTTTTTTTTTTAAAACATGTGGCAAGTAATATAAAAAGTCCATCTTGTATTAGGTATTTGAAAGCCCATTTTAAAAAATTAAGTGACTTTCATGCATCTGTTGCTGACTTCCATTCTTACCCCCTACATGAAGTGCTATTGATCTAAGTTAGTGCAAAAGAGTATTTGACATTTTAGTGGAATTGAGGTTTGCCTTTGCATCTCCCTGAAGGAACGAGGGAGTCTTGAATAAACACATTGCGCAAAGGACTGAAGTTGTCATGATGTTTAACACATAGAAGAGATATAAATATGTTAGTTTGCATTCCTGGTCTGTCACTGGGTAGCAAAGAGCAGAGCAAAAAAATTGCTCGAGTAACAAACTGCACTGCAGAGATTCCTGGTCTCAGTCCCCTGGCTCCAGGAGCCACTGGGCTTGGTCAGCGAGTGCTAGTGGGGATGGAAAGGAGCACAAGGGCTTCTGTCTTGTAGTCTGCAACCTCTGACATGTGCTGTGTGACTATTCCGCTTGCAAAATATGAAAATACAAACCCTCAGAGAGTTATTTTCATAATGAGAAATGCAGCTCACTTGTTTGGAGATTGGTCTGTTTTGATATCTGTCTTGTGGCAAAAAGGAGTGAGGACTTGGCCTTGATAAGCTCTTGTGCCCGGTGTTCTTAAAAGAGAGAACCAAAATCTCTGAAAATATTATGGCTCGTAGTTACTTTCAGAAGGGCCTTGTTTAGAAAACAAACTGGGCTTCAGATTAAATGCATGGAAAACCTGGTTTTGCTTCTCCGTAAATACCACCTTGCTTGCTCAGTGCTTCCGTGGTGTTCTAAGATCTGAAAAGCCAGGCTGCTGTTGGGTTAATCTGTGAAAATGGTTCTCATTGATTGCTGTGGAAAGAGGAGAACCAACTAGTTTAATTAAACCAATGCTATGTATATATAGAGGAGTGATTATTGATTGGAAGGTTTTTAATCAAAGAGCTTGCAATTTTCATAAAACCTTGGCTCTGCACTGGCCAGTTTGGGCAGGACTTCACCCGTCGCCGTTGCTGTGTCCAAAGCAGCTTCATGTGGCAGACCCTGCAGCTGCAAAGGCTGGAATAGTTACGTACACGTGGGGACCAGGAGACTGAGTTCCCACTGTGGCTTGGAAAAAAACAAGGCATGGGATGACACTTCAATTTTCCGCTGCTGGTTTGAGCAGTGATCTTGTCTGGAAATCAGCTGATGAAGCTGTCCGAAGCCACTGCTTGCTCTGCATACTACTTTTAAATCGACACTTTGAGAAGGTGCAGTGCTTCCCTGTCATGCTAAAATCAGCAGCTCGAAAGAAGCCTGGGAACCAGCAGTTCCAAGGTGCAATTTAAGGTTTCTTTTTACCATTTTTGGCTTCTCTACTTCCTTTGCTCTAGCAAAGTAGAGCAGATTACCTGACCAAACTGGAGCCCTCGGTGTTGGCGCTGAGGCTTGCGTTAGTGCCAGCAGAAAGCTGCCCAGCTGTGAACTGCAGCAATAAGCTGGTAGGACAGTGTACCCCGCTAAAAGCAAGTGCTTTTGGACGCACACCTTTCTAGCTCCATCGGTCTTCGCTGTCTCTTAGAGCTGCTTTGTAGCTTCTGTGGGAAAAGCTTTCAAAAGCAGGGGAACCAAGGACACAAAATGCAGGTTTTTCTCCTTCTAGTCTTTGCTGGCCTACTTGGGGGAAAAGTAGGATATCAATAGGAGGAGAAGCATGACAAGGTAAGGCTTTATGAGATGGATAACAGCTTGAACACGTTGAAGACAGAATGAAATTACTAAAAGCTCGAAGGCCGTGCCTTCTCGCAGTCCTGTAGTCCTGGCACCAGACACCTTCCCTGCGGCCAAGCAGGGCTCCTTTCCATCTGGATTTGTTTCGCCAGCCCAGGTTGCTGCAGAACCAGTAGCAAAGAGGGCTGCTCTGCTCCCATGGCAGTCGACACTGGTGTTGGCATTGAGCGTTCGCGAAATTGTGCCCTTAGTGCCCCCTGAGCACTAAATTGCTGTTTTGTGGCTTAAATTGCAGGCTGCAGTGACAAGCTACTTTAATCATAATTATCCCCAACACTTCCTGAGTTTTTAATTCTGCAAAACTAGCCGTTTGGGTCAAAAAATATGCTTCATGCTGAAGGATCTTTTGTGTATTTAGGTTAAAACAGAATGGCATTGAGGAAAGATATTTTTCCTATGGAAAGCTTCAGGTTCAGGTCAGAGAGCGTAAACTTCAGGAATTTGCAACTGGACAGCAGGTTTGCTTTTTTCTTTAGCATTTCTTCTGCCCTCATGAAGATCTTGGCCAAGGTTTTGTGGGAAGAGACACAGGACATTTTGGGTTCCCATCTGCGAAATCAGAATAAGATGAAGAGACTGTAACAACTCCTAGGGGTGCTGTAATGACAAATGCTAATGTTAGTGAAATGCTCATATGAAATTAATTATAACAGAGCATCCCAGAAGGAGAACAATTCTATATGCAGGGCAGGACGCACACAGCATGAAACAAATATGGCCTGAGGCCCCAGTTTGCCTGGGTACAATGTAAGAAATGCTTAACAGCTACCTGCCCACCGGCTGCAGCCCCGCAAGCCACCCGGGCAATAAAGTGATGAAATCCGGCCCTCTTGTGCCGTGCAAGGGACTTTAAAGCTGCATGGACAATTTTCTTCTGTCAGACCAATTTTCTGTCTTTGTGCCAGGATTCTCACTTAATATATTTAAGAGTATGATGATGAATATGAACTTCCAGTGTCGGGTTGCAAAAGCACAATCTGGGCTTGGGGCCAGGCTGCTTGTAACTATTCCTCAGTTAATTGCTAATTTGAAGAACGTGGGGAATCCAATACTGCATCTATAAACTGGAAAATCTTAGAAATTATTAAGCTACCTGGGTTGTCTTTGCTTGATTTGGGTTGTTGCAGTGCATTTTCCGCTTTATTGGCAACTGTCATACTGAAACAATCACAGCTGATCTCAGTGCAAGCAAGAGATATTCCTGCATTCAAAAATATTAGGAAAGAAATATTTTCTTCTGCAGGAATTGCAGTAAAGTCTACTAATCACAATACACAGTCTATTTTTACAAAGAGATTTATGAGTTTCAGTTTGTTATGGTCACATTGCTACAAGACTAACTTGAACTATTCCCTCATTTCTAAAAAAGGGGATGATATGATGCACTAAGGGAGCAGTTTCATAAATTTAAGTCCTTTAAGAGCAAAACCTTGTGTCTCTTTGCATCCTCCATGAATGTTCAATATTTTACAAATATGAATCTTTAGCAATCTTGTGTGATTTTATAAGTGTCGGTTTTAAGGATTTGAGTTCAAAAATTGATTTAATTCGATAACTTTAAAAACATTAGGTGAAAATACTTATTCCTTCAAAATATTTACAAGCATAACGACTGTTTGAGACTGAAATAGCTGGAATTTCAAATTCTTGCATTCAGAGCTATTCCTCAGCCAAGTAAATCAGTCCCTGCTGGAAAAGGGCAGGGACATGCTTTTGTGGCATCATAAAGCAGGGAGGATATTGTGTCCTGTTTTAAGGCCTTCACAGATTCACAGATTAAAGACTTTTTTTCTTTAGCATCTTTAACTATGTATTTGCAAAACAAATCTTTGGCCAAAGAATATTTCTCTCGGGCTGTGAGACTGAATTGAATTTAATCTCATCAGGCAGTGAGGATAAAATTAACTTTCTTGCCTAAACAGAATGCCCCATGCTTTATTAAGAATTTTTGGATTTTTTTTTTTTTATTTATGAAGTCTGTGAGAATGCTGGATGGGTTAAAAATTGGAGTTTGATGACATTTTTGGTGAAATTTTGCTGTTTAAGAATAACCAAGTGATAACTGAGCGGGGTGATGGCAGCCATGGGGAGGGTGGGAGCGTAGCTAGAGAACGTGGCCTCTGGTCCCCCCGCATCAAAATTTATTTATTTTATTTTTTTTCTTAACCTGCCCTGCCCCCTTTCTCTGCCTTATTGCATTAAGCACTAGCTCGCAACAGGATGTGATGGTGGCGTCCAATCTGGCCCCACCTAAGCCGTGCCGGGACACAGTGACTTCATTCACGGGAGGTGGGGTGGCTATTCGGTTACTCGGCAGTTTGTCACCCCGCCCTGCAGTGTTTTATTGCCATCATAAAGTGGTTCAGCTAAAAGAAACATCACTTCTCTACAGGAAAAAATGGTAATTTTCTGCTTCTAAGGAGGAATGTGTAAAGCGTAAAAATGCAGCGTCCTGGATTTATCTCAGAGCTCAATTGCCCGAGCATTGCGCTGCTTTTCCTATAGAGCAAAAGCACCCTGTAGTCAAACTACCCCAATATTTTAAGATAATTATCTTGGTTTGTGTGGTTGGTTCTGAATTCTTATAAACTCTTGCATAGAAAGGCTGAAGGGAAGGCTCAGATTTCTCATCTTCCTCTGGAGCATAGAAAGCCCCATTTTATTGTGTGAACTTCTTTGTGGACAATCCGGAAGGAAAGCAGCTGAGCTTTGGCAGTGAAAATGTCTCACTTTAGGCTGGAAGGTTGGTCCTGACATTGAGCAACGCAGGAGGATAAGAATAGATAACAGTCCACATATATTTCTGCTTAATATTGACTATCGTGGATCTCGACTGTCAGCTCAATGTACAAATTTTTTCTGTCTATTGTTAGCAGAAGCCTCCAACTCAATCAGAAACGAGGATAAAACCTGCAGAGTACCAGGAATGTGGCTGATGAATGACCAGGCTGTTGTCCGAGGGATTTTTAAACTCCAGCTTGCTGGAGGGAGCTGTGTTTGCAGGGACATCCAAGTAATTAAGTTAGGAGGAAAGACCTTTTTAGAACAGTATAAAGGGTGAACCATATTAAGACATGCCAGTTATTTTATTTTGAATGCAGCTATGCTACTGAAATCATTTCCCATGTTATAACTAGGGAAATTTGTTGATACTGACCAGTTGGAGGAATATTTCCTGTATAACTAGGAAAGGGCTTAAAACTCAGTTTAAAGCAGTCTTGTAAACTTGAAGAAAACAAGACAACATCCATCACAGAATTTCAAGAAGAGAAAAGATGCTCCTGCCAGTCATGCAGCTACTCGTGAAGGACATTTTGCTGTATCTTTTATGCTGGGCATGGCCAATGCTGAGGTTGGCCCAGTGCAGCTGGGCAGCAGGAGTCTTAATCTTCCTCCATCTCCTCAAATTCTTCCTCTGTCTCTGCCTTAGCAGAGTTTAAAGCTTGGTAGGCAGGTGCCAGGGACAGAGTCACATCCAACAGGATTTGATCCACTTCCACTTGCAGTCTCACAGTGACTGCAGTTCCTGACAGAGCTTTTAATGGTGGCTTTTGGATAGTCCTGTGCATGCAGAAGAGGAATAAGAAGCCTCTTTTTCTCCTTCCAACTAGTTGTTCGTAGCGGTCAAACTCTTTCTTGCAAAGCTGCCTGTGAGAAATGCCGTTTCCTACAAAGAGCAGGCGCCAGAAGCCAAGGTCTCCTCCCTCTCCTTGCAGTCGCAAATCCACACGTGGCTCCTTGGCCTCGCGGAGCCCGGGGATGGGCCGGCTCCTTTTCGGCCGCGCGGATGCGAACAGAGCCCTCAGCGGGGCCGAGCAGGGGACCGGCCGCCTTTCTCCCGGGTCTCTCCACTCTCCAGGACCCCCGCGGGGCTGGAGGGATTAAGCAGAAGATGCTTGAGCACATCTGGAAGATGCTATATGCTGGATGCTGGGTTGGATGACTGTCACCTTCCTATTGCAGAACGTCCTGAAGATGCCTAAACTGAGGCAGTTTGATTATAAAACTAACTCTTGGCAAAGACGACTCTTTTCCTGGTAAGTGCTCATGCTACCTACCTGTAAATTATAGAAATTTCCTGAACTAATGCCACTTAAGGTGATTTAAATTTTTTTTTTGTTTTTTTTTTTAATCATTTTGTATGTCTTATTTCTTAATAAGTATAAATATACTCTTTGGAGAGCAATACTAAAAAAATCAGGAGCTTTTCTGAGCTTGTATATAGTGAGGCAGGAACTGGACCTCCAAGTGTGTGTGCAGGTGTGACCATTAAAATACTTGAATGCTGTTCTTCACTGGGAATGAGGTTTTCTAGCAAAAGCTCTGGAGACCTGGAATATTTTGGAACTGAGGAAAAGCTAAGTGTGTTGGCAGCACTGTGCTTTACAGACCCTCATTCTCCTGTCCCTTCTTAGCTTGTTGTCCTGCTTTGTCAATCAACTTTTCTTTCTTAAGTTACTGAAACTAGTGTAGACCAAAATCTCCCTTCTTTTCTCTCCACTTGTGATTTTACCATATTAGGAGGCAATTGGACAATTTCATATGGGTGCATGAATAATTTTGGACAGTTCTTTGAGTAACCCATTTGTCTAGAGAAATAACAAAAGAATTCCTGAGTCACTGAGGGGGAAAAAAATAAAGTCACACTGTCTTGCTTCACTTCTTTCCAATGTATCCCTAAAAAAGGCTTGATCAAAGGCCAGGGAACAATCTGTCTTCTTTTTGCATTGCTGTTCAACAGAGTAATTGTGAAAAGGGTTGGATTCAGTTTTTAGGCAATGATTCCCCTCTAAAGCTGGTACAAGATGCCTGGTAGAATCTCCCACTAGTCTGGGAACTGCTAATTTGGGAAAGTGGTTTCATAGCTGGTTTCTTCTACTAGAAATGCTAAATGAAGGTGACAAATGCATGTGGTTTCCCCTGAATTGTGCTTGCATCTATCATGAGAGCACTTTCAGCTGGTCTTAGAGCTGTGCAAAGCGTGCCTGTAAGGATCAGTCCTGCACTTCAGGGGACAAATCTTTTGGTTGATGGAATGGGAGCCCTTGCAGAGCTGTAGCAACAGGACTGTTTACCACTACTTTCCTAAAAGAAATATTTAAAAAAAAAAATGTTTCTGAGGAAAACTTTATGTCAACATTTACTTTTGTTTTAGGGGAAGGAGTAGAGGTGGTGCAATACTTAGCCATTCAATACCCAGTGGATAAAATACCTTCAACTAAAAATATTCAGTAACACTGAGACTGCCTACTTCTGTCCCTAACAAACTTCACTTTGCATTCTTTTGGGAACTGAACGGTAGCTTCTTCTCGGTTAGGATATTTTGTCTAGCCTTTGGCACTTCACTGTGTGTTGGTAACGTTGCTGTTTTTCCTAGGGCATGCGTGATTTACAGCGATACCCTCGTGTTTTGATATGGGAGCTCAAAGAATGCGGTTGCAGAAAAAGGCCCTGCTTTTTTTTCCAGATCTCTAACAGACCATTGTTGTAAAGTATTCTGAACAAATAAAAAGATTGCTACTTTAGAAAAACAGGAGCTTTTTGCCAGTTAATGTTTTGTGAAATATTTCATTGGGCTAATCCAAAAAGTGTTATTAATTACAAATGTTTTTTTTAAACATTTCAGATTTTGGAAGCTATATTCATCTAACAAGTTTTTATTTATTGGTTCAGTTTAATGAAAAGGTTACAATAAACATGCAGAGGCTTTTTGTGTGTTCTCAGCCTAGCGCTGGAGGACTCCAGTGAAGGAGTCGAGACTACGGCTTGGTTGTGGCTTTTTCAGGAAGAACGCCAGAGAGATTTAGAAGTTAAACATCTGCTCTTCCCAAAAGAAGTATGGATTTTCATGTCTTTTTGAGCTCTAGTTTTTATATCAGTAAATGGTGAGCTTGTCTGCTGCCCACTAAAGATCTCATCCAAAGCCCATTGAGTTTACCTGGAATGATTCCAGTCATTCTGAAGTTTTCTGGATCTTACCCCTATTGCTAACAAATAGGCAGATGATGTTTAAGGGCAGTAGTTAAGCATCTCTCGTTTTGTTCTAGCAAGACCACATCTGGATTATCTTGTAGCTCGCTCCTTTATTTTAGACCTCAGTCCGTCGCTGTGGGCCCAGCTCATGTTGTTTTTCCTCTTTCCATCCTTTCCTTCTCTCTGAACAACCAGCAGACATGGCAAAGTACCATGGCAAAGTGCATAAAACATAAGAGCTGTCAGAACTTACATGTTCAGGATTTCTTCACATGGGTTTCTTGTCCTTAATTTTGTGAAAGATTTTTTACCCACATCTGGCTCCTCTGTCTCACACAGATTTGCTGCTTTCTTGAGATAGTGGAAAAGTGTTTTAGCAAAAAGCACCACAGTTGTAGCTACAAAACTGCAAAACAATTACTCACTTTACTCACTTGCTGGAAGAAAGCTATGGAGCTTCTTGGCCAGTCAGGATATCAAAGGCATGATTTATCGTTTTTCTTCGTATCAGATTGTTTTGCAAGTATGTTGTGGATGGGAGTATGTTATTAGGACACATGTTTTAGGAAAATGTTTTCTTATCTGCACGCAACTGATTAACCAGGTAATTTCAGACTCCTCGTGGGCACAAGTCTATTGGAATGTAAAGAAACTAAGTTAGTGCATGTGTTCAAAGTGGATCTGAAACTGAGAATTGCACAAGGTTTGACTTTGAATATCAATGTATATAGTTACACATGTCGTAAACTGATTTAAACTGAGGTGTAAAATGAGCTAATAGATACATTAAATTGGGGAGCCAAGGAGTGCTGATGCTGAATCTTCTGACAGGCTGAGGACTTGTGAATCTTGCATTTATTTAATGCTCTTAGAGGGGGAAATTGTTGCATAACCCCCACTACACATCTCTGAATTGTTGCTTTTGAGCAGCTCACTGTTCTTAGTAACTTGCAAGAGACTGCTGGGCAGAACTGAGATGAACGTGGCTTTGTGATATATTTGCTGCTCAGATGCTGGGATGTTCAGAGGTGGGAAAGAAGGGGAAAGAATGGAGAAAATGTCATAAAATGCTGTAGGAAAAAACTATTGCAAAATCCACAACTGTCAAAACCTTTCAATAGCTTGCTGTGCCAATAAACATCAGCTGAAATTCATTGCTGCAGAGCTCAGTTCCAAGCTGCCTCCATATCACTAAGAAATGAAAAGTGATCCCGTCTGTCCTTGTGGCACTCGTCACTTTACAGGGATTGCTAGAAACACTGATCGGTTTTAAATGGGCCCTCAGTAGGATCCAACTTCTTGCATTAGCATTAGTGGAATGAGAACACTTAAAGAAAATGTCAGTTTGGGAGCCCTTCAGATTTCTGGGCCGTCCAAGTCCCTTCCACGAGGGTTTAAAGCTCCTGTGTGGAGCTGCAGGAAAAGCCGCTTCTTGGCGCGGTGTTTTTGACCGTTCGTGGTGCGTTAACGTAGGTCGCGCTGCCGGTCCGGTGCTCTGCCCTCCTGGCCGCTGTGCACGCACACGGGCAAGCCAAGAGCTCGCTGGGAAGAGCTAACGGTCTGATTTTCTCTCCTTGTCGCTTGTGCAGGGTAAGCTGGTAGTACCGCATCAAGCACCACGCACTGGCTGTTCCCTCCTCCTGCTGCCGCTAAAGTCTCTCTTAAATAACTGGCACATGAGGCACGTGTGAGGAAAGCCAAGCGTCAGTGGGAGGTGGTGCTTCTGACTTTTCTGGGGTTTGACCAGCATTACCGAAAATACTTCAGAATTTATTAACAAAACTCACATAGTCTAGTAAAAGAAAGAGTAGAGGGAAGTAAGTATTAGTGTTGTAAGCACTTTCTCTTATGATAAATGGTTGTTTTATCGAGATAGTGTGTAGCATCCTTCTGCAGATAACTTAATACTGTCTAATGAATCAACATGTGCATTGTCCCTGTGATTAATTAATACTTTGTGACAAGACAGCTGAAACATAGGAAGAGGAGGTGGTTTGAGCTGTGCTGTCAGGGGACGTCCTGTCTTGCTGCAGAGCACCACGTGCCCAGCACCACTCTCGGATGGGAGGGCTTCGATTTTTGGCAGCTAATAGGTGCAGAGGGAAGATCTCCCGGTGAGATGGGGTCTAGGGACAAGAGAGCTTGAATTCACAGGCAGTTCCTGCCCTCTCCATGAGAAAGGGATATTCAAGCTTCTGCAAGAATTGCAATTACCTATAAATAATGGGATAGAGCCACTTAAATCAGAACTTTTATTTCTGGGCTGACAATGTACTGCATCTGCTTCTGCTTTAAGCTGGGACAGAAGAGACTTGGCAAAAAAAACAGCCTTTGGCATCACATACATGGGGAGCTAATAAAAGGCTATAAATCGAGCAAATATAAGGGCCTCTTCATGTTGACGGTTCCCTTTGGGAAAGCAGTTAATAGCAGTGGGGATGGGGAAGCAGTTTTAAAGAAAACACATGTGTGGGAGACTTTGAGTGGATTTCAGATGACAGAAGGGCAAAGGACGTATGAGTACTTTCTTGTGGAGTATAAAGTATCTGTCTTTGAGCAGGGAGCTGCAAGTCAGCGATGCTGTCCCAGACTTTGCTGCGTCCTTGATGAATGGCTCAGCCTATGGTATGTCTTCCATTCCTGGTGAATCTTTGAAGTGTTGCTGGATGAAACACACAATATTTATGTTTTGACAGCAAAACATATACCATATATTCGTTTGCTTGGACACTAATCTTTTGAAGAGAAAAACAAAACCCAAACTCAGCCATGATAAAATCTTGGCAGCAAAGTAAACCCAGATGAACTGCATTTTGTATGCAGTACAAAAAAGCTCCAGTTTCTTCGCTCCTTCTCTGGCTAACTGGCCGTAATGCTTCCAGCAGATAGCTTGCTGATGCTTTCAGGCTAATTTCAGAGGCTGTGGTTAGCTCTGTGCTTACATTTGGTGTCCTATTGGTGACAGAATTCCCCTGATACTGGTAAGGAGAAGCCATTCCTTCAAGGCCCTACAGTGCAAGTAAGAAAGGGGATTTTTCAAAGGCTCTTGGCTAAACTTCAAATTGTCTGTAATGAGTCCTAAAAAGCTTGAAGATTGCATATGTTTGTACAGTGCCTTCCTCAACAGGGTATTGCTTCACGAGTGGTATTTTTAGGTGGCAGTACAATGCGATGGTTATACGAAGCAAAGATGTAGCTAAAGAAAAATCCTCTGCAAGATTGATTTACGCTTTCAGCTTTGGCAAAAGTGTTTCTATTTGAGCAATGTTTGAAACAGTCCTGAACGAATTCCAACTTCTTGGGAGTTATTGAGAGAAAGAGCAGATAAAATCAGGAATATCTCACAAGGTCCATCTATTCATTCCTCTAAGTCCCTGATGTGGTCAAGGTTTTGAACATAGGTCTTGATTTTTAGAGGTGGAAGGTGACGCAGGTCTTGTTCTGTAATCAGCTTTACAGATTACTGAAGAAGGCTGACCAGTCTTGAGGAAAAAAACTGCAGTAGAGGAAGGCCTCTGCAGTCCTTGTGTTTCTTGTAAACTCTGGTTTTAGTTTGCTAAACTCAGTAGCAGGTACTAGGCCCATTAACTTCAGCAGGATGTAAACAGGCTTTTCACTGGAGTGGACTGGGCTTGCTGGATTCTAGATAGCAAAAAAGTAGGAGTTGAATTAATACATATTCTGACAGTGTGCAAAGTACCCAATGAGGTTACACAGGCTTTAACAGCAAATGACTGGGTAATTACTCCTGCTGCCTAACCCAGCAGAGACCTTGCTGCTATATTAATCTTTTGATTGTGGAATAAACCAGAGGAAAGTGTTAGGCTGTGAAGGCTGCAGCGCGTGAGCCTGAAACAAATCTCCGGCTGCAGATCATCATAACCAGCTGCCACCTTCTGATCAAGAGAAATGCATGACTTAATGGACTCAATAGCAGGAAATGCATGTTTTGACTAGGTACCAAGGAACATACCTCTTCAATAGACTTCTGTGACAGTTTGTGCTTCGTGCTGTATTGTACAAAAGGGCTCACTTAGGGAGAAATCAGTCTCCTGTATTTTCGAACAGCTCTATCTAGGCTAGCACTTTGCAGGGTGTGTTTAGAAAGCAGCTGTTTCAGACAGAAAGTGTGTATTCATTCTGGTGACAAAGCTTTGCAGAGGAGCACAGGTCGGTGTGTTCGTAGAAGGGTTTCGATTGGTGCTGCTGACCAGCTTTCTAATACTTCAGACCCTAGCGCTAACAAAATCAAAATGTATGCTTACGATTTAGCTTAACAGAAGGCGCATATCCGTGATATAGCACACCATATTATCAATGAATGGGAGGATTTATCTACAGGAACTGCTAAACTTAAAATAAGTGTTTTAGCAAAATTTAGAAGTTCTTAAAAGTACCAACAGGTATGTTTCAGTCTACAAGCTCCATGCTAATGCTCAGTATAATAATTTTCATAATAATGAAAATTATTTCCTGCCTAGGGTCTCTTCAGCTTCAAGGCTAAATCTTGCTTTTAACTGTCTGGATGACTGAAAAGCTGAGTGGTTTCTCATACTAGGACTGGTTTCAATGCTACTGGAGGTGTGTCAGGTTTTCTGTTGTTAAAGTTGCTAGCAAAAGTCTTAGAGCGTGTTTTGGGCATCTCTGAAAACATTTGAAAAACTCATCCAAGAAACAGAATAGTGCAATCTGTTATTTTTGTGGGCTGGTAGGTGGATCTACAGTGCGGTTGGATAAAATAAGATCTTGCATGAGCTTCTGGGTCTCTGTAGTGATTCTGATTCCTTCAGAACTGAGATATTATTTGGTCTGTTTCTAAACCATCCTCAAAAGAACAGATTTAAAACAATTTCTTGAACAGGAATTATCAAATCTGAACTGGTAGGCAGGGTAGGAACGTTCAGCTTCACTGTCTGTTCTGGAACGTCTCCTTCCAAAGCGCTGTTAGATCTAGAAAAAGCTGATTAGACAATAAAATCTCTGTACAGGCACAACCTGTATATGCAGAGCAAAGACGCCAACTTTGCTATTTGTGCTATGTGCAGAGACCTGTGCCGTAGGGTTAAAAGCTCCTGGTGTTGCAGATGTGAATGGGTAATATGCCTGGAGTCATAACTCCAAAATTACCATTTCTTTAGATAGCTATAAAACTAAATATAGGAATTGAAACTACTTTACCTAGATCAGAGTGAATAGTAAATCAGTTTTACGGTGAGTATTCATCTGTTTTTCCAGAGAGGATCTGCACCTCTGTATTTCATTCCTAAAAGACTGTAACTGTCCTTCTAAAAACCACAAAATTACGTGATGAGCTTTCTTCAACACCAAATATTGATCAAATGCAGAACTGTGTATTCTACCTTGGGAGTTTTTGTGTGAGCCGATATAGAATCAAGTACCTTAATTTAGCATGCAAGTATTGAAAACTCAACCTACATTTTGAAAATGCAGGCTAGGACAGACAGTTTGAGCTCTCATCAGATGCAGTCTGCCAAACTTGTGTGTAAAACCATCTACTCACCCTGCATGTTCCCTTTCATGGACAACAGTGGACTTAGTTCTTTCTTCCCAAGGAGTGCCTGTAAAGCACAGAACTCCAGCTTTAGGTGATCTGTCCCGAGTCTCTTCCCATAACACTAATGTCTAGATGTGAGGGTCAAATCCTAATAGCAGAACAGCCCATATTAGGTATCTGAAATTCATCTGAGGCTCTTAATATGGCCATTAGTGACTTGCAGAAATGTTCTTGGATCCTGCAGTTAAGTGGCAGTATCCTGCTTGAATTGTTCTATTACACTGGCAAGAAGC
This sequence comes from Nothocercus julius, assembly GCA_013398735.1. Classification (NCBI taxonomy): domain Eukaryota; kingdom Metazoa; phylum Chordata; class Aves; order Tinamiformes; family Tinamidae; genus Nothocercus; species Nothocercus julius. The sequence continues at coordinate 997,369 of VZSV01000122.1, read as the reverse complement.
GAATGTTGCCACTTTCTGAGGCTTGGCAATTTACTGTGTCTTTGAAAACCATGATTCTTAAAATAAAAATTCCCTTGCTTACTAGCCGAAAGCCAAAGTCTTTAGGTAGAATCTTGCTATTAATAAAGTGGGTCATGTTCATCATAAAATTAGCTCTTACCAAGTGTGCCACTTTCAAAGGAAACGCTTATGGTAATTTCCTATTGTTCTGAAATATTGTTCTGTTTATACCCTTATTAAAGCTCAGAAGTGAAAGATGGAGCTGGGCTTAGACCAGAAAAGTCCTGAAAGGGATGCAGGGGGCAGACTTTGCAGGTTGAATACTGTGCTTCTACTATCTATGAAAGATAGACACTTGAAGGCTTCAGATGATTTATATATATCCACTAGGTGCTATCAGATTATCCCACTAAGCGAGAAACTATGAGCCAAGTTTAAATATGTTTACTTGAAGAACTTTCTTGCATTTCTTCTCTTTTTAGCCCTTTCTTCCTTTGCTGTGCCGCTCCGGGTGGTTCTTTTTACAGCTCCTTCAAAAGACCGATGCAGTTTTGATTTGTGCTTGCTCATTTCCAAGTCACACTAGTGGGAACATGGGGTTTGGTGACAGGCGCAGGGAGCCTGCGACCCTGTGGAGAGTCTCTGGACTGACAGTTATTTCTTGTGTCTCTCCATCCCTCATGGTTCATACCCTGTGCAGGTTCACACTCAGGTGGGAGGAAGAAGGGACAATGCCAAACACCAAGAATTACATGTGGCCCCTGAAAAGATTTATGACTGAAGCTTAAACTTTGCTCTCTTTGCACAAAGTTGAAGCCATTATCTGGAAACCTCCTAGGTTAGAAGTGAACATGTAAGGGAACATGTGTTAGCACAGGCTGTCAGGACCCATCATCCGGGGTCATCATCTCATGGACAAGCAGTAAGAACAGTGTTTTCCTCTGCCATCTCCTTCCCTTCCTTTATCTTCCTCCCCAAAACTAAAAATTCATGTTGGTCAAAGTACTGAAGACAGTAAGAACCATTACCTCTGTTTTCCAGGAGGAGATTTGTGTGTGATTAAAAAATAAAAATTCTATCTGGATTGAAATTTAACCCAGACTCTTGCGTTCAGTTCAGTCCTCATTTTGATTTGTAGAGAAAAGCAGTCTGCTGCAGAGAGGTTCAGGAGCCATCCTGCCTTGCGTGTTCTTCTGTAAGACTGGAGATGCATATGGAATACAAAATATTTTTTCTTCAAAGTATCTTTTCAACTAGGAATAAAGGGTGGATCTCTCAGGGGTGCATTAGTTTCATCTAGAGTGAGTTTTTTTCTGTGACTTGATGTTACTCTTTCTCTCTATTTCTTCAGCTTTGGACTGAACTCAGAAGCACAAGAATTCAGTATGGGTGGTTGGTGATTTACTTGACCTCTTTCTTAGAACTTAGAAGTGGGGCCCTGTAAATTTAAATGAAGCAAAGGAAATGCACAGTGATTTGATTGTAGTTGGGTCTTTTTCTGCTCTGTAACTTTTTTTCTCTGGAACGTTAGTCCAAGGCTACCAGCCAAACAAGAGGTTTGTAGCAGGGAGCTTGCTGGATTCCATAAGGCATAGGACAGCCAGGTAAATATCTCTTAGCCTTGCAGTGGTTTGGGTCCCCACTTAAACTGTAGTTCTCTCTCTCAGCCTGGAAAGCAATCTGAAATGCCTTTGTTTTAGTGTCAAGTTACTGTTTCAGTCTCATTAAACCAGCCATTTTTTTCCCTCCTAAGATGTAGATGCTGTATAAATCAATATGATATTGACTTGCTCTTGATTTACAGACTCTTATTTGTCATATGTTGAGTATACAAGTCAAGCTAAAAAAAAGAGAAAGGATCTGCCCAAAATCTTTAGGGAGCTTGTTTAAATTCTTGGGAAAATATTGACTTCCAGAAATGCCTGTCATCTACATTAAAGGATGATTATAACATAGCTAATAAACAGATTTCTAGATTTGTGATCCAGAGGCCAGACCTGAAGGCACACAGGCAAAATTTATCCATTTCTGAAGCTGAAAGAACATAAGGTTTTTCACAGAGCTTGCTTGTGAGTCAAGCATCACAGGCGTTAGAGCTCCCAGTGGATGTTTCACAGGAGGGATTGTTTAATATTTGAATGTTTTCTTGATGCAATCAGATATTGAGAGGGTGAAGCAGTAGAAGACAGCCTAAGAAATGTTAGTAGCAAATTTAAAGATGTACCAAATTTTAGGGGGCATTAAATTGGCACTGTCTGTTTTAAATGTGTTATTTATATTGTGCTTTACCAGAGGTAAAATATGTTAAGCATTACTTGATTCTTGCTGTGAAAAATTGTTCAAATACAGAGATGGATGTAATGTACCAAAGAGCTTTGAGCATGTCATTTCATTATTGGTAAAATGTGTGGAACACATGGGCTGTAGAAGATGATGAAAGGATGAAGAGGCAGGGTGATGATATGAAACTTGTCGATGTTTGAAGACTCACAGAAAACATGAAAAGTCCATCTAGATTAGGAGCAATGCAAAGAAAATAGTGTGGACCATAGGTGTGGATGGAGATAATTTCCTGTTTCTAAGAAAGCTGCTTGAGAGGCTCCCACTCTAGGATATTCATGACATTTTAATACAGAGCCTATCAGTATTTCAGTGACTTTCCTGAATAGGTTTGGGATACAAGGGAAGAAAGAAATCGCTTCCTTTGTAAGAACAATAAAAGTAGCTTTGTACAACAGTCAACATGCTGCCAAACCAAAATTTGCCATCATCTGCATCAGGTGAAAGGCAGCTCCGCGATCGTTTCAGACAACAGGAAGCGCTTTTTGCATTTTTAGCTGATTCCAAAAAAGGTTGAAGGTCTTTGAATGTGATAAACTGCAATGGAAGGAGCTGAAATGAAGGATGTTATGGATGCTTTTGGACAATATGTAGATGGTTAAGACTGTGGGAAAGATGCTTGGAGAAGCTGTAAGGAATCAAGGCTTTGTAGTGTCTTGGGTGCTTGAAAACCTAGGGGAGAAAGAAGCAGCTGTGTAGGTTAGTTGATTGCAAACAGCCAGTTTCTAATTAGGGAATTATTAGCCCTCAGTTGTGGCATGCTTTCTAAATGCGTAGAAATGTGCCTTGGAGAATAGGCCCTTCTGGGAACATCAGGCAGTGGCTGGAGCAGAGCTGTGATATTGAGGAGGGCAGGAGGTGGCCCCGCTCCTGCTGTCCCCTCCCAGTTCCACCTTGGACACGGCAGCTCCCGGGGTGCAGATGCAGCTGCTCTTTCTGCTGCAGTTTCCTTTGCCAGGCTGTGTGCACAATGTTCCTCCATGGAGACCCTGTGAGCAGCTCCCTTTTTAAAGCTGGAGGTAGGGAAGAGTGAACGCTGCTCCGCATGGGAACTGATGAGTTTGAAAACATGTCAGCATGTGTGTATTTTTAATTTCAAAGGCATCACGCTGGCATTAGAGGGCTACTTTAAATCTCGAAGCAGCTGTGTAGAAGTAGGCAATCCCTGAACACCTCACCAGTAGCACACGTGCAAGTTGGCAAAAATAGAAGCCCCTTTTGCCCCTTTTTTTGTAATTAGGGTAAAACCTTCTCGTTCCCAATTTTTGGGCCATTGAGTGAGTAAATAAGACAGTTGCTCTCGGAGCTAATTTTGGCATTACTTATACCAATTGCAGAACACTAAAGGAGAAAATTCTCTTATGAATGGCTATATAATATTGGCTTTTGAAGTTCAATCCGTGGAGTTTGGTGAGGTTAAAACTGAAGATTATTTTAAATGGATTCTATTAATAGTGTTGCTGCTAGGAGACCGAGCCTGAATCCTTTGCACAACAGCTGATGTGTGTTCTGAAATATATTTGGTGTCGATGCTTGAGATGTTGATTTGGAGATGGAAAAGATTCTTAATGGCAGAGTTTCATCACATGGCAATTATTCTATTTCCTAGCCGATTCCACGCAGTGGTTTTGATGTCAAAGGCCTTGGTGTGTCAGTGGGGAGGCTCAAAGGGGGTGTCACCCCCACATTTTAGCACTGGGGGACAAAATATGCCGCCATTTACAGGTTCTTTCGTTTTTCTTTATTGAAACCCAATACTGTAAACCACTCTTGAGGCCACATCTGGTGTGCATGTTTGACCTTGTTTTTGGCAGGGAGATGCCAAGAGACAAGAATCATGGGCCCTTAATATCTGGGGGCTTATGAAACCCCCAAGAGTTCCCTCAGCATGCAAAAATAGGTTATGGTGAGCTAGCTAGACAAATGAATGCCTGCACTCAAACTTCCTTCCCTGCTTACACCCAGCTCAATAATCTGAGTGCCTGAACCACACTGGGTTACTTCTTTCCTGAGCACTCATCTTTATGAAATAAAAAGGTAGAATTTTCAGTGTTTTTAAACAATACCCTAATCTGTGGAAAAAAAAAAAAAAAAAAANAGCATGCAAAAATAGGTTATGGTGAGCTAGCTAGACAAATGAATGCCTGCACTCAAACTTCCTTCCCTGCTTACACCCAGCTCAATAATCTGAGTTTTTCAGACATTTTCACCTACTATCCTCATAATGCCTCTTCTTTATGAAATATTCCAGCTCAGGAATCAGTGTTTCAAAACAATACCCTAATCTGTGGAAAAAAAAAAAAAAAAAAAGGTGGTGTTTGTTTTTAACTGGACAATCTTCTCTAGACAAGTTATTGGTGTTCTTCATATGCTACTCTGGGAATGATTTTTGTTTCAGTGATGTGGTTTGTCAGTGTATCTGCGCTATTGCAACACGCTGGGCCTAGCTACCCTTAAGCTCAGAACATGGACCAGCAGTAGTAACTCTGCAGTGCAAAATGCTTTAAAGCTTAATCAGTAACTCTATCAGTTGCTACCACCTCAGTGAAAATAATAGAAATAACATCTGCTGAAGTGATAAACCAAGGTCTGGGAGCAGCTGGCAATTTGTGACCTCCTTGCCCAGTTTCCTTCTCGTTCAGAACACCGCATGTTCATTTAGCAGATGTGCAGAAGGCAGCAGAGGTGCTTGGTTAACAACATTTAGCAGTTGACACTGGAGGGCTTTGCCTTGTCTGCTCCAGTCTTTTTATTGCTTTCCTGCATTGAATAATGGGCTTTTAGCTGTGCCGCTCACTTCCACAAACGGCCCTTGTGTCCAGTGCAGTGGAATGATAAAGTTGCACGATTAGTAATGCACGAAACAGATACAAAATTGCATCAGGCAGCAAAAGCTGCAGATGCGAATTCCTGGGCATGCTGCGTTGTGTTATCTTAGCTAGTCTGGGGTTGTATTTTTCATGTACTGCATATAAAATATGAATAACCTAAAGAGAAACTTGTAAACTGTTTCTTGAGTGAGTTCCAGTCATCTGCCTGGGCAGCTTTTAAAGCAACAAAACTTGTATTATATTAGCTAGAGTTCGAAGTAGCTCTCGGTTAGGGCAGGCTGTGACTCTGGTCAGACAGAATTTGCCTGTAAGGACCAGCCTGGCAGAGATGCAGCGCAGATAAATACTAGATGTTATGTCTGAGGCTTGGATGCTGCTTCGATGATTCAGATGTTGATGTTTCCCAATTTCCCAGATATCAGCAGATACTAAATTCTTAGTCGTTGCTTTTTAAAAGGCATTTATGTTGGGCAACTTCTTTTATGTCTTTACTATTTTTGGTATTCCAATCAAAGATGCCCAGGTTGAGTCTGAATATTATATAAGACTATCTACTCTTTTTAGTCTGCTCCCAAAGGAAACCCAAGGTTTGTGTGACTGCACTGTCCACTCAACTTCTGAACTCACGGGGCAGATTGAACTGTATTTGAGAAGACAACGGGAAATGCATTCCTGAAAAAGCACTGCGCTGAGTTTAGAGTGGAAGGGTGCCATGCATTGATGTTGCTGCTTGGAAGAAAGCAGCAAGAGAGCAAAACTGAGCTCATTTTTAGCCCTTGTTCATCATTTGGCAAGAGTGGTGAGCCAACCAGCCAGCATGGATGGGGTCAGGGGCATTTGTGGAGCTCCTGCTTGTCCACTGTGTGCGCCAGCTTTTGTGAGTGGAGTTGCTATAGCAGATGTGGGGGATTATTGGGGAAAGGATTAATTGGTGAGTGGGCAGAGGCTACAAAAAAAGGAAAGTAAGCTTCCTCACTTCTGTGGCCATGAAGTATTTTATTTTGGTTTTTTGTTTTTGTTTTTAGTGGGGAGTTTTTGACCGTTTTCCCTATTACTTAACTCAGTTTTGTTCTGTTCAAGCATAGTTACAAAATGGTCATGCATGAGCAAAAGTGCTACTTTATCCATCTGTAAATCTTTTCTGAGTCAGAAGATGTTTCACACTTCTTTTTGATGCTAGCTTTTAAGAAACTTATCCAAGAGTAGAATAATTTTTAGAAGTATGATTACTGATTCATTAGCAGGATCTTTTTCTACTTGCTACAGCCTTAATGTGTTAAATGATGATCTATCTTTTCCTTTAACCCTTATATTTTCTTATAGATGTACTTTCTGCATACATGTGAACTATATTCACATATATACATATTTTTCTAACACAATGTATGGGAGGAACTATTAAAAATAACTGAGAATGTCATATGGGCCTAAATGATCGAGAGAAAAGGCTAGCTGAAACCTAAAATAAATTCTGAAATATAGTCATGACCTTGGGTTGTTTTCCTTTTGGGCTAGTCCGACTGCCTGAAGTCAAAGGAAATGAAGTGCTGTGTGATCTGATCTTACCGCAGGAGGAACTTCATGGGTCATCACATCCAGCCCTATGAAAAAAACATATTCAGGCAAAAGCACAGTTGATGGACATACCTGCCCTTCACCTTCTCACTTGAAATGCGTCAAGTTTCGTGTAGTCTAGCTGCCTTGCTTTGAATGTGAATGGAAGATTTTATTGTTGATGATATATTATGATCTCGCTAGCTTTATCTGCCCTGAGCCTTCCCACGAGTGACGCAAGAGCACGAGACGAGATAAGATGTGATGAATGACTAGTTCTTGTGGTTTTTATTTTTTTTCCTAAGCATCTGCTGTTGGCAGAGACAGGAGGCTGAGCCTGCTGAACTCGTGCTCGGATACAATACAAATGCTCTTGTGTTCGGAAGGATTTTGCAACTCCTCCCTGTCTGCAGCCGGGGAGAGCAAAGGGGAGTCCTGCATGGCTGCCCTGCTGTCACGCGTCCCGGATGGGCCGGGAGGAGGACGGCGCTTTCTGGGCAGAGTTTCGATGTGGCCTCCCGGTGCTGAAGGCCTGATGGTCGGTTGCACATTGCTCTCGCCTGCCGCAAGCCACTCGCCCTCGTGCTTGTTTAAGGCAGGCCGCTTGGCAATGATTTTTCCTCCATCACGCTCACAAATTGGAGATCATCCACGCAAATGAGAGGCTAATTGGTCACAGTTGTATTTTGGAGGAGAGCTGGAAACTGCTGAGAAATAGGTCAGAGGTGGTTCTTGTCTCTTGTTCTTATCTCCAGTGCATTTTAGCCAGGGACTCTGCTTTTGATTCAAAAGGCATGACTGAGTATGAGAAAGGCCTGGGTCAGGACTGGTGGATACAAAGTTTAGGACTGTAAACAGTTAAATTTGCCATCTATAATACCTAAGTTTCTCAGAGGGTCTTTAGTTGATAGATTTCACTTGAGTAACGTGAGTGCTTTTGAGTATCTGGAATTGCAAATAAAGAAGTTTAAGTTTGGTACTAAGTGTAATAATAGTTCCACCAATAAGTTGTTTGTGAAAGTGGTTTTTTTTTTGTTTTTTTTGGCTCACTGCCCCTCTTGCCCACTTGCTTAACTTGAATTTTTAAAACATCTTGACTTTAGCATCTATGAATTTAATAAGCTTCATCCTACAGACACTTGCACAAACATATATGGGAGATCACTATAGCTTTGGGTATTAAAGCTTTGCAAGCAGCACAAAACTGAAATCCATTTTCTTCATCTGCTTTTATAACTGGATGATAGGTCCACTTTTGATTTAATGAAGAAATGGGGGAAACATAATTTTGGATATGAATATACAGGGCAGATATGAGCAAGATAATCTCTTAATTAAACTTTATCTTTTTTTTTTTCTTCTTGGTAAAAGTTCTAACTTAGTAGGTTTGACCCTAAAACTTTTCCATTAGACCTCAGCAGATCTTATTGGATATTGCACAAGGAATATAACGTCTCTGATACTGGTGGGTCTTGAAAGTTTTGCATAAAGTAAATGTCTTTTTGCCCTTTTTAGGGATTGCCTTTTGGCCCTCTTCGAAACTGGGTTAATCCCAAAATAAAACCTCACCTTTTGTAATGATTCCTGAATTGAGAATTTGACTCACTGCAAATTGGAAATTCATAATGTAAATTTTAAGCCTGGGAGGCAAAATATAAAAGTTGGTTTAAGGTGGTTTTTTGGAATGACTGCAGGTAGTTCTGCTATTTTTCTTTTGTGTGGCTTTTGATTCCCTTTCTGTTTCATTCTTAGTTTTGTGCATAATTTTAGGCACACAATGAATAAAGCAAAAGTCTAATTAAGAGGATATGGCACAGGAAGCCTTCCAAATTTGCAAAATGTAGTTATTTAACTTCACATTTAAATGTTAAGTGTGATATGGTTTTAAGGGAATCTCTGTAAGATTATGTAAATATGTACATAAAACCACATGAGCTTTACAGCCATTTTTTTTCTTGTAGTGTTCAGGGGAGATCAAAGACCAGATTGTAATGTTGATTCAGTGATCCCCAAGTGCTAATTTTGAGTAGAAAATGTCAACATTGATTAATTCATGTTTTTTTCCCACCTATCACATTATATTAGCCTTAACTGACTTTGTTTTGTCTTTCCACTCTTAAATAATTTTAAGTAACTCCACTTAATATTTAGATGAGCTCTATACCTGTGACACTTTTGAATGTGGATACAGGTCTGCAATGCTTTTGCAAAGTATTTGTAGGATCAGACTCCAAGCTGCAGCTGGAAGGAATCGGTAATCATCCTTGTCTCACCTTTTGTAACCCCTGGGTGTTATTACTCTTATCCTTGTAAGGAGCTCAAGGTCTTATGTGAGTAAAGTATGTTTCTCAAAGCTCACTTTTTTTCCCCCCGCCTCCCCTTTGCCCATAATGTTCTTCCAATAGCTGGTTGGTCTTATCACTAAACTTGTATGGTATTTCTAAATTTCTATTTGTCTTGCTTCAGCTGTGCAGTGGCTGCTGCATTGAGCCCCACTGAGCCTTCCCTAGTATGAAAGAAGTCCTTCAGGACCTTAAATATTTGTTCTTCATGTTTATAATTGTCCCTTCTCAACAGCTAGACAACTTAAAATTGCTCACAGAAACTGTTTTTTATCCCTCAATTCTTTCCTGAATGGCTTTTTTGCCCCCTCCAATTTTCCAACACAAATTTTAAATTCACACCTGGGTGTCCACGTGTTAATATGGCAGTGGTGCCACAGAATCACGTGCTGATTTGCTACTCCCTTGTTTTTGCTGGTCAAAGTAGCATTAGCTGTTTATTCACTTTGCTGTGGCACTGACGAAACAAGCTGCTGTTGAGTCGCTTATCTGCCCTGGTGCCGAAATTGTTTTGAAATTCATTGCTCTTCAGGGCACGTCCCCTATTCTCTAGCTATTGCTCATGCTCCATGTTATCGGAGGTGTAGCATTGCCTGTGTCTTAACTGAAGTAAATTCAGTGTATGCACTTTCAGTCCTCTTGGGTTTTTTTGTTTGTTTGCTGTTTTTTACCATACTGCAAATCTATGAGTTAACGTGTTTTTCAAGGAATTCTGTTATATCTAGATTTCAGTGCTTCTATGGGTCTGGATGAGCATCTGGCTAGCTCTGATTAATGCAAAACCCAACTAAAACAATCCTGTTCCCCAGTGACTTTATGCTGTCAACTGCGTTGAGATCTGTCGGTTGGCCAACCCTTAATTCATTTAACATGTGCTCTACTGGCGCAGGACCCAAATTTGTCATCAGACTATAACATGCTGCAAGTCATACACCTCACAAATCTTAACTCCTTAGCTAACTTTACCACCCAAACCTTTGATCTCAACTCTGATGTTTGGTTTGTTTGAATATCAGTATCATAAAGCTCTGCAGATTGCCATTGGTTGACTTCCTGTCCTTTAACGAAGTCCAATACAAGTTCTTTGGTTTCAGCCCCTCTGTACGTTTTCCTAGCGCTGACCTTGGGCTAGCAAGGTGACGGTTACCGTGGTTATCCCGCATTAAATGTTAGCATGAGATCAGCGGTCTTAGGTCTCACCTTTGGAGAAGGCGAGTTCATCTTGCACTGAGAGATTTACTAAAAACGAACACATACGGGCTGAGTAGCTGTTGATGTTGTTAAAAGCAGTAAACAGACTGGAAAATATGGAAATGATACAAGACGTGTGTTGTGCGAGGGAAGAGTTTCTAATAGGTTGTGTACTGCTGGCTCCCATCAAGGCATCGGTGACACTCGCAGCCCGCTGCCGCCTGCCAGGCGCTGGTCAGAGGTCGGCAGCGTCACTGCCAGAGCCCGTGTTTGCACTTGATGTCATTGTTTATACTCTGATTCACAACGCCTTTTTTTTTTTCTAATTTTTTTTTTAATTTTTGTTTTTAGTAGAATGAGATATTAAGGAACGTTTCCAGATAGCTAAGTTTGTGTTGAGCATTCCTAAAGTTAACCTGCTTTTCTAATGTCTTTGAATGTTTTGAATGGGGGAGAAACTGGCCAAGAATTATGAATGCTGCAGACTTCAGCTTAATCCCTTGCTTTAGTTTCTTTGTCATAGCAGCTCTTGCTGCAGCTTCCAAGGACCTCGGGAAAGGGACCTCACCTTTAATATCACCTATTGTGAAGGCTTGAGAGGGAAAGTGATAGATAACATGGCTTTCTCTGCCTAGAAAATTGTATTCAAGATGCCCAACAAATACTCAAGGACTTATCCTTTTCCAAGGTTTTATCTCTAAATTGTAGAGTTTTCTTATTTTTTTTAAAGGGAGATCTATGCGGAGCTTAAAATCAGGTTTCTTCTAGATTTGCATGTATTTACCCTTACTAATCTTTCTGGCCTTCAGTTGAACAGGAAAAAGCTGCTCTGAAATCAAACCAGTGCAAGCTCCCATTGAAATTCAGGTGCAGGAACTGGCTGAGATGGCCCGAGCACCCTTTGCGTGCCCCCGACGGGGCTCTCGGCAGCTTGAATTCCCCATTACTGATGTCTCTATCGAAGGAGCCTTGCAGAAGGGTGACGGAGCCATCTGTTCACAGCAGGACTAATCCCACTGATGGCCCGGGAACATGCCACATCCTCAGGTATCAGCAGCTCTGCATGAGGGCAGAGGCAGCTGCTGTCACGCTGCAGTAGAGGCAGGCGTGCAGCCTGCCGCGCTCGAAAGCTTGTGCCTCCTGGGGGAAATTTTTCCTTGGAGTTTCTATAACATCAACAAAAAAACAACAGCTTCTCTTTCCTACCGCTGCAAGACCGAGATGGCACTAAAAACCATAGTATATTCAGCACTATCACAAACTTCAACCATGGATTAAGTTTTTTGCTTAAGGGGTGTAATAAATATTTATTTGGGGCAAATGCAAAGGTCAGCACAATAGGTGAATGCAAAAAAAATAGTTTGAGATTTCCTCTTTTACCTCTCATTCCTTTGGCTTTTCCTTTCGGGCTTCATCATTAACAGTGAAATAGCAGGCTTGCTCAAGGCCGAATTGTGCTCTAAAAATTGTTTAAGTGTGGTTAGAAAAACATTTTTTTCCTCTGCAGTGTGCCAGACAGCTTAAATTTTAACCCTGTAAAGCAGGATCCGTGAAGCGGCCCATATGAATTTTTGCTGATAAGGTTCTGAATTAATGCTATTTTGTGCAGACCTAGGCCTGCTGGAGCTTAAGGAAATTCATCGCAGTTGCAGATTGTTTTCCGAGTAATATCCTCGTGGACTATGAAGCCGATCCCTTTATGCTAAATACATAAGGATTTTGCTTAACTTCATTTTTTTTGAACTCTTCCATCTCTAATCCCCATTGCTCAGTTGGTAAGAGGCTGGTGAACTGCAGTAGTGCTGACACCAAAATCACACGGTGTGATGTGGGGATGGTGGAGGAGGTTCAGTGTAGGCACAGCTTGGATTTTTCTTCCCCTTTGATGTAACTAAAATTCTTACTTCCTGTACAGACAAGCAGTCAGTGTGATTTGGAATATTTGGGTGGAGGATAATATGCAGCGAAGTGATTTAGCCATAATCCCTAAGGATTGGATAACAAATAACATGATGTACAGGCAGTTGGAATTATTTAATAGGTGCAAAGGAGCTTAATGTTCTGAGGAGCTGCCTTTGCAGCCTACTCTTGAGTAGGCACATCTGTAACTTTGCAAATGAAATCGCTTGCAGACATAAATGCGGTTATGGGTTTGTTTGCTCTTTCGAGGAGATGATGGAGCATCTGCAGAACGCGGGCAGGTGCACTGGGAGCTGCAGGTGCCAGTGCCAAGGCTGTGCTTGGAAACCGGGGCCTTTGCTTGCAAGGATCAATGCGTTATCTTTGCTTGTATTGCCAGAACAATCAATGTGAAGAAGATTACAGCATAAAGCAAATATTTCTCTTGATAACAATATTGGTGTTTTTCAGTGTGACTGGGTACAGGGGAAGAAGCAGGAGCTGCAGTGAGCAGTGCTGTCCTCTGCCTTCTCCTGCAGCATCCTGGTTCATGTGCTGCAGCTAAAATGGGGGCAGCTGCAAGCCACCATTTACACGGGCGTTTATATGAGCACAAATTGTTCTGAGAATGAACATTTCCATTTCAGACACCGTTCCCCTGGGCTAAAGTTTGGATTTGTCCTGGTTCAACAGCTATCTTGAAAGATCTGTGAAGAGTGAGGCTTCTTTAGAGAGATACTAATAGACTGTTCTTATCTGCACATTCACCTGAATGGAGAGCTATCCAAGCAAGGTTTTGGTCATGTCAGTCTCTGTGACTGTTGTATCCAGGTGACAACTCACTCATGTTAGTTGTCCGGGCTTCTTCTATAATGCTTGTTAAAAGTATTCATTGCAAAATCCCATGTTGTTTGTTGTTCCTGGTATGCATTTTATAACCAACCTGTGGCAGAAAGGGCCCTGGGAGTGAGGGGACTGTGCACAGGAATCACAGGGTGGCAGGTAGCAGCTGCAGGTGGGACTGGAGTCTCTGATTCATTCAAAATCACACATCCCAGTCCACCCCACGTTTAGCCCTGTTTTCCCAGGTTTCTATATAAATCCTTACTTGCTGCCATCGCAGTTAATTTTACCACAGAATGGAGAGGGTTTTATGCCAAACAGCAATGAAATGAAAGTGGATGCTGTTAAAGTTGTACTCATTGGAAGTATTTGGAGAAATTAAACTTTGGTGTTTTTTTAATAGTCTTTTTGCTAAAAAGGTATAAATGAAAAGCATACTTTTTAAACAGATGTGTGCATGGTGAGGCAGAATTTGATCTATAAATATAAATGGAGCTTTGTCTAATTACTGCTTTAAGCCAAAATGCATTAAGTTTAAAAATAACTTTCAATTAAAAGAGCCTGGTTCAGTTTGAAAACAGTTTTACTCTTGGACTCAGTATTTAATACTAAATGGCCAGAGAGCAACCTGCAACCTCATGAAGCTCCTGGTGAGAACTGCTTTCCAAACGAGCAGCTCCGTCAGGTGCGCAGGGCTGAAAGTCGCGGCGTGCTCAGCCCCACTGCCAACGCTCTACAGGCCAAGTTATTCCCCAAATGACACTTACAAATCCATGCAGGTTTTTTTTTTTTCTCCTTTTGCAGTGCTTTTCTTGCCTGTATTTCTTCAGCTGCACAGCTCCGTCTTGGCCCCGTGTCCTGCCTTGCGCTGCAGCAGCCATTGGCGAAGCCGGCCGAGGTGCTCGGCCGGAACATCCCTGCTGCCTCCCACGGCTGCCGCTCGGAGCTCTCAAGTCAGCGGCCCTGCCTTGTTTCCAGGGCCAGCGTGTGCTGGGCACGGGGAGCGATGCTTTGCAGGATCCGGCTGATCCGAGGCCCCATGGCCTCTGGAGGCCGTTGCTTTCTTTCCTGTGGCACGACAAGCGTGAGGACGTCACAGGGACCCTGCTGGGGACTTAAAGAGCTTTTCAGCTCGCCCAGATTCCTGGCAAAGGCCTCCAGGCCACGTTGCACAATCAAGCCTCAGTTCGGGCTCTCCGGGAAGGACGGGTCTGTCCATGCGTGGGCTGGCTCCAGGCGGCCTCAGGAGGCCGTGTTCGGCGCGTGCCCCCGCTGGGCCGCTGCGCTTCGCAAAGCGCGAGGCGTTCAGCTGCGGCCCCGCCACGTCGTCCCTCAGTTCTGCTTTCGTGCAGGCCTCTTCCGAAGCCTCCACCGCGGCCTCCCCTGAGGTGACCCGCTCTCCACGTTCAGCCCGACGGGGCAGCCATAGTCAGAGGCTGCTTTGATCTCATTCGTGGTCATCTTGGCTCAAAGCTGTGGGGGTTAAAAAAAAAAAGTATAAAAGTGCTGTGGTTTTTGTTGGATGGGAGTAGGCGGTGATGGGTAATTATATTCCAGTTCCTGGAGCTGCTGGCCTGAGGGGAGCTAACGTGTGAAGTGGTGATACCTTGTCCTCTGTGGTTGTGTGAGGAACCTGTGCTTGACTGTCCAGCTGCCTATGGAAAGGAGAAGGGGAAAAAAAACCCTGCTATGGTTGAAATTCAGCCCAGCCAAGCTGCTGAGTTTCCATCAAAGCAGGAAACAGATGGCCCAGCTGCAGGAGGTGCCGAGGTGTCTCTGGGAGCTGCTGTTCCGTGCTGGCCACCCGCTCCGTGCGGCTGGGCCCAGAGCGTTGCGCTTGGCGCTGCTAACGAAGACCTCAGCTTGAAGATGAACGCCCAAATGTCTCTGCTCAGGCTGGACCCACCCCAGAGCCAGATTGTTTGAGGAGAATTAAAACCTATGGCAGAAATATGCTTCAAAGACCTGATGTGTTTCCAAGTCTTTGACTTCTGCTTTGTGCTGGGGACCCTTTCCCTGTGTGTGTAGCCTGCTGTCCTCTCCAGAAGCACCGTATTGGCCTCTGTCCCTGTTGAATTCTCCTTTTTGGGCTGTAGAGTAGCATGAAGAAGAAGTCTCATGAGTTGATGGGCTCCTAGAGGCTGCCAAGAAGGACCTTTAGCTGCAGAGAGCCCTGGGGCAGTTGCTACCTCAGTCATGACCTCAGCTGAGCAGCACCAAGGACCAGTTCCCACCCAGGCGTGCAGAGCCGGTTCAGATGTTCATTCGTCATCCAGGTCTGCATTTTAAAAATTAGTCTCTGTATTTTGTACTTTTGGTACTTAGATTGTTTGATTCTTCCTGATGTCTTTAAAGGTGAAAATATTTAGATCTCTTCCAGACTGGATTTAAGTTATTTTTGTATTTTGGGAGACTTCTCTTCCTAAGAAATTCAGTTCTTAAGAAATTAAGTAACCTTTGCTTTCCTTTTTTTTTTTTCTCTCCTCTATAGTTTCTGCAGAAATGAAAAATTTTGTTTTTTTCCGAGCAAGAATCCTGCTTAAACCCAACTGTATAGAGTGGAGAACATGCTTCTCTGTTTGCTTTCCCTTTTCTAAAGACAAAAGACCCTTATTGAAATGTGCTTCCTTTCTGCTTACTAATGGATTTTCCTTCCTTCCTCCTTGCAATAAGCTTTTAACATTCTCTCATCCTGTTGGGTATAAATCTCAGCCTGGATTATTTTCCCTGTTGAGGTGTTGAGTTGCTGCTCCTACTTGCAAAACTGTACTTGGTAATAACGTGAGGAGAAGATGCAATTTAGGTAGGAAGAGATTTTCCAGTGCAGTGGCAAAGGGGATGAAGTCTTTAAAAAAAAAAAAAAAAAAAGCATAAGATTCTATCTGTTTTTACCTGCTGTTGGTCATATTCTCCATTTCTCATTTCTGGATGCTTTCTTATGTTGGATCTGGATAAATTCCACAGCATTATACACAAACTACCTGAAGGAAGTGCTAGTTCCTGTTGGTCATTAATGTTCCATTTTAAGTCGTCTCGAGTTAAAGGGAAAACAAAAAGCCATGCCATTTCAGTGGAATTCCCTTGCCTCCTGGAGGGAAGATGCTGAAAGTTTTGCTTCAAAGGCTCTGTGTGGGAATTATGTCCTGAAGACTGGATATTCTCCAGGGCTTAATTGTGCTTATTCATAGAAACACTAAACTTTATGAACTGGACAGCAGAGCTCTAAATTTGGCTGTAACTGCAGAGAGGGTGTTGTTTTGTGCACGCTCTGATTAGCAACGTTGGGTACAGATGTACACTTTGGAATAATTATAAAATGGATGGGAAGTAAAGCAAGCTTTGCTTTGTGCAAAAAAACTGATGAGCTAAACAAGACTTTCTATCTTAATGTTCCATTTAAATAAGGTTTTGCTTTAGTGTGGTGTTGGAGTATGTCTTATGGAGTATGCCTTATTTCTGTGTCACCTATAGGACTTCAATTTGGTACAAAGTCTAAGATACTAGCCTGTGGGACACCAATCTACTGCTACTTCCGCATCATCTTGCACTGCAAAAGGAAGAAAATAAGACTGAGCAAAAGGAAGAAAATAAGACTGAGCAATGTAGTTTAACCAGAAAGAGTGTGACTAGGCTACTGCTTCCTGTATGCTGTTGCAAATATCAGAAACCTGAGTGCAAATATCTTTATTATTTGTGTTTCTGAGGTTTCTTTCATTGCAGATGAGAATTTAACTTTTAAAAATAAAACTCATTACCATTCTTCTAAGCTGGCTGAGCTTGCCTCAAACAAAGGTCTATTTAGCTGGCTTACCCCAAAATGGATGCTTTCTTGTTCAGCAGAGAGGCAGTTCAAGACTTAACAGTGGAAACCACTTCATAGTGCTGCATTCTTGGACTTCAGTAGTTTGAGATTGGAAAGAGATTGTGGAAAACCTAAAAATCTCTGTTTTTTTTTTCTAGTTTAGCATTTTTGTAAGGAATAAGAAATAATATTTTGTTTTTAGAAGGTTCCTTTATGAATAAAACCAAAGGATCTTTTGGGGGGCATTCTAGCTTGAAGGAATGTTGTCTTGTTTCAGATATTATTTAGGATTAAGTAGCAGTGTAGTTAAGAGACTTTTTTTCTGTCCGTGTTTCTTCATGGCACCTTTCACAAGACTGGTAAGGAAGGTGAAAAGGGTAATTTGGACTGAGTAGTGTGCTTTAGTGTTGTCAGAGTTAGAGGAAATTGGGGCTGTGTCTTCTGTTCAGAATTGTATCTATCCAACATGGCACTAGGAATTATTTTTGAAAATTTCTGCTGAAGGGAAATTATCAAAACATCCAATTTGAAAATTAAATTTTTTTTGGATAGTGCTGAAAGATGAAAATGTTGAATGATTGTTATTCCTTTTAATGAAAGTCATAACATTTAGATGTGGTGAGAACATAACTGCCTTTTTACATGGAAAATAGCTCCATCAAACTTCCTAACTATCCACACTTGGCATATTCCAGGCTCCTTCACTAACTTTCACTTTGTTAGTGAGGTAAAATAAGGATTTGAAGGAGAAAGATGGTCATGTTTTGGAGAGTGATTGCAATAATGAGCCTTGTCTCCTGCAAAATGAAGTCTTTTAGAACTAATAACTTGTGCTTTGAGCTGTGCTAGTCCAAGTTTTAAGCTTGTTTGGAAGGATTTGGAGGAGTAAGGATGATGGTGACTTTGAGAGCTATGTCAATTGGTCCCTTAGCTGAAAGTGTGCACCTTCCTCCTGGCTGTGCTTGAGAAATCATGGAAAGATTTGCACTTTAGAGACCAGCTAAACTAGTCCAGATTAAAAAGACTGGAATTGTGGGGGTCTCCTTACTATATCAATTGCCTACCCAAGAGTTTTTGCCAAGTATTACAGCATGCAGAAGCCTTGTGGTCACTAACCCAATATTGGAGGAGTTTAATCTAGCACAGAGCAAATATCATCATCGTCCTTTGTATCTCTGAAAGCAGCAATGTGATCTGTATCTTTTAGTTAGATTTTTTTTTTCTGCCATGATTTGCACATATCTTCTACCATGCATGCTGCTTTTGAATTCTTAGTGAAGTGTTATAGTGCTCTATCTTTATGTAGAACAATTGACATTAGGATGAAACCTAATAAAATCTTCAAGGTTACACTGTGTACCTGAACTGCTTTACAGATCAACCCTACTAAGTTCTCATTTGTAGAAGAAGGCTTCCCATATTGCATTTGCAAAGTATGCCTTACATGTTCAGGGAGACTTGGAGAGTTGATCCTAAAGCATCGTTTAGGCTGATTATTCTGTTTTTCATGAAAAAATTGATGGTAAGAGCCCTTGAATATACTACACTGGGGAGGAGCTAAATAAAATAGACCACAACAGTATTCTTCAGACAGAAATAATGTTAGCACGTCTAGGAGGATTTAGGAACTTTCCCCTTCCTTCCCCTGAGCTTAAGTTCATTTAAATTTCATTTAGAAAAAGGAAACTTGCTGTGACGTGTGAAAGGGCACCGATCTCTCCTTAAAGTGTAGTTGACTACAACCATACCTGCAAAGAAAACCCCGCAGCGAGCGAGAGACGAAGTCTGTCATTGGAGCAGCGAGCGTGGAGAGAACCACGAAGTCTCGCTGGCGGCTGGTTAAGGGCAGCATATGGAGCTGCTGGGTGGCCTCATTAGGGACCCGGCTCTGGTGTGGGCAGGCAAGGGCTGCCAGGCTGCGCGGTGCAGAGTTGAGCAGTGCAAATAAAGCCCTCAAGCAAAGCTGCTGGAACCAGCTCTTGTGCTCCCTCCAGACGGCCATCCTTGGCTGTTGGCTTCTTTGCTGAGGTCAGACTGGCCACGTGGAGTTTTGGCACTGTTACTGTCACTAAAGGTTAGTTACAGATTACAGAAGCTAAGCCATGTAGAGATGAGTTACACTGCTTATCTTTCCAGCAGTTTTTGCACACATACTTCTAATCATACTGTTAGAGGCAGAGCATCAATTCACTGTTTCTGGTGAGTTAGAAGTAGATTTAAACCCTTTCTCTTAAAACCTATTTTGAAATGCTATAGGTGTTTTCCTTATCTTCACAGCTCTCATCTGCCAGCCTCTAGCTACATGGCAATTCTGCAAAGCCTACATTTCTTTCCTAGTGCCAAAAGACAACCTCAGTCTCTTGGCTTGAATCTTTGGTTATGTCTCCAGCATGATGCAAGGAGTAGGTGGTCTTTAGTGCCAGAAGCTGGAGCTGCAATGTGGACCTCCCAGTGTGTTCCCTGAGGTCACATGGAAAACTCCCAGTGGAAGAAAAGAAAATTGAAGGTGTGAGCACCAGTTCACCTGCTTCTCCTCACCACAGTAACACTGCTGCTTGAAACTCCTGCTTACCTCTCTCCCGCAGCTTTGGCAACCTGGGCTGCAGCATTCATTCAGCAGGCACCAGAATGCCACAATTGAACCAACACCGGCTTCTACTTGATGGCCAGCTTGCTGTCTAACAAGCAGATACCTTCCTCCCTTCACTTCCCACATGAATTCCTACAGGTGGGTTTTGCAGTATGTGCCTTAAAAATCCACAGTGGCCCCTGGAAGAGCTCTGCAATGAGCCCTAGTGTTATGGAGAACATTTCTGGCTAGAGAAGAGCAAGAACTGTGATGGGGAAAGACTCGCCATATGCAACCTCCAACATTTGCCTCCCTGGGTGGCTGACCGGTCATTCCTCCTGTGGGTGTCGTTAAGTGTTGAGCAAGGATAAGAGCTTGTTTCCATCTTATAAAGGGAATAACCAGACTGTCTTAGTGCTCGCTCTCCTTTCCCAATGTGCATCAGAGTATACTATTATTTTAAGAGCTGGAAAGCAATGGAGAATTCTGAGTAGTCTCTACTGTGTGTTTGCCTCTGTGACTCCAATCTCTCACCCATCCTTTGGGGATGTCCTTCACTGATAGCTTCAATCTTATTAGTGTGTTTTGTTTGTTTGTTTGCTTCTGTGTAGTTTTCTGCCAGAGAAAAGGCTCAAATTAATCAGTTTCTGAATTTTTTTTTCTGATTTTCACCTCATTTATCTGATTGCATTTATAGCTGGGTCAAATAGTCTATTAAGAATTTCAGATGCTATCAAAACCAGCGGAGATAAAGGTTTCCCGGGAGATTGACTATCTGCTTGTGTGGAACACACTGAAGTGGGGAATCGGTCTGCACAATTGCCTTGGAGAGTCTGCGCAGCTCTAGCGTTCCTGTCACTAAATACCTGGGGTAATCATTAGTTGTGAGCTGACAACATGTCCCACCTGCTGTGTCTGCCGCTATTATCGCACCAGGAGGCTTCCCTCCCTCCCAGAAACAAGAGGAATTTGTGCCTCTTCCTATTCAGATGGAAGGATATCTATTTAATGCAGTGCCGTATTTAGGGAAGTAAAGCGGTGTTTTTCCAAGGGTGGAAAAAGACTTGCTGTGTGGGAGGGAAAACTTCTTGCAAACAAGAACGGAGTTTTCTCATTTTACTTTGTCAGAGGTTTCTATTAGAGCAAGGCTGGAGGAGGGAAATTTGGAAAGATTCTGGGAAGCTTTGACTCAAGAAGAGGTGAATGATTCATAGATTTTTATTATTGTTATTTACTAAGGCCAGAGCAAACCATTGGACCTAATCTTTTACTTATCTTTATTTTCAAAAGCATAAAGCAGTTATGCAATGACCCCAGAAGAGTCTGTGGGTTAGAACCAAGGTCTTTCGGCTCTAAGGCACAAATCCAAGCTGTGAGAGAGCCCACAATCGTTTTAAGCTGAATTTACTCCCATTACCATCAGATTATCCACTACAGAATACTGTACAGGCTTGATAAGTGTTTTTATAATGAATCCTCAGTGTGCCCCTTCCCTGTCTGTAAGACAGGGTGGGAAATAAGTTGCCCGTGGAAAATGGGGATGTCAGAGGCACTTAAAGAACTGAGATTTGACAAGCTGTGGAGACGTGCCAGCTTCTGTGTTCTGACAATGGTCAACTTATCTCTGTTTCTGCTGGAGTCCTGATGTAAGAGTTGCTTTGTTCAATGGTCATTCTTCACTTTTGATGGGGAAAATTTGATTACTGAGAAGAGCAGCTTGTTCAGCAGCAAACCTTTTCCCTTCCTTAATTTTGGAGTGAATATATATTTCTCCAAAAATAACTTTGCTCAAATTCCTCAAAATAAAAAATCTTTGAGTATAATAAAAGGTTTAAGTCAGAAAATATTTTTAAACTTCAGCATGATATTGGAAGAGACAAATGTCCGTTGGCACAGCACATAAAGAAAGATGCACTTAGAGCTGTGTTTTACTGCTTTGGGGAAAACAGAAGTCTTCCGTCTCCAAGACCGAATCAGAAACTTCTGACAAACTCGACACCTGTCCTAGAAGGATTTACTTGGGTAAAATAACGTCACGGAAATCAATTTATATCAGTAGCTATAATAAACACATTGTGCAAAGCTAAGAGGTCTCCAAGGCTTTGTATAATCAGCTGAAATCTTAATTAAGTTCTTAAAATAAGTTCCTCTGATAAGAATTTATCAGTAATTATAGACGTTTAGTTGACCTGTAAGCAATCCTCTCAAATCCTCCTGCCACCGAAAGTAGTTCATACTTGTTACTGCAGTTAAAACTTTTTTTCTTTTTTTTTTGCTTAAAGGGCTAGAAGAATGTCAGCAACAAGCAGGGAAAGAGGTATGATAAGGCATCACAAATCATCAATGGTTTCTTGGCAAAGCTGCAAAATAAACTCTTGGAGCTCAGTATCTGTGCCTGGAATGAGCTTGTCCCAGCGTGCTGTGGGGGAATCTGGATAAATGTTTTGATAGAAATAAGATATCTACTGTCAGAATTGTTAGTATCTTCCAAACACCCAGCTCAAAAAGTGAGTCAAACACCAGAGCGTGTGGCTGCAATTACACAGAGGGGCTGGATAAGGACAAACATATGTCACTCTTAGAGCACAGGCTTCCTGCTAATGGCTTTGGATTTTGCAGCACACTGAGCTTGCCAGAATTAAACAAAAGATGCACAGTTTGTGGCACAGTTTTTGTGCCTTATTTTTTAATTCAACACAAGATGAATAAACCATATCCTGCAGTAAAACATGGTAGTTACTGTAGTTACTGTACCAGTGAGCCCATCCCCGGCCTCTGATTTCCCCCAAGATTTTTCCTAGCAACAACAGTCTTCGTAAGGAGAATAAAGGCTTCATTTCATGGAAAGATTTTGTCAGTCAGCTAAATGCTAACATCCACAGTCTAGGCAGTGCATCCCAGAGATCATTCTTAAGGAGTGTGGTTAAAAAAATATTTCCCTGGGAGTGATTTTGCTGCTTGGACAAATCTCTTACGGGTGCAGTCTATTATGAAGGGCAGACTGCTTGCTATAAATGAGAAGGAAAAAGGAATCCAAAGAGTAAGTGATGATATGTAGCCTTGACAGCAGGAAAAGTCTAAAGCAAAACTGAAATTTCAATGGAAGTAAAGTTTGGGCTGAGAGGAAATCAATAGTCAATAATGGGATATTGGAAAGGAATTGTTTATTCTACACAAATTTCTCCAGTCTACAAAGCTGGTAGTTTCAGGAACAAACAAAAATACCCAAATAAAAACTGTCAATCAGACAACCGAACGTGGTTACTGAATGTTTCCCTCTCCTGTATTATATTGGTGGATTTGAATCATCTGAATTATTTGAATCATGCAAGTCTGCTATAGCCAATTCCATATCAACAGCAATGAACACTAATGTTGAAATCAGGTGTCATCGGCGTTCAGTGTCTGAGGTGTCAGTACCACTTCCCTTTTTTTCTTTGAAGATCGACCAAAGAGTACATAGGGACCTCCCTCGCCTGACAGGCACAGAGCTGGGTAAGTGTGTGTTTTTGTACATCTCTTTAAGAACATCCCCAGCTTCATTCTGACAGCACAAAACTGATATGTTCCTCTTTTCTCCTAGGACTGGAAATGCAAGATCCAGCCAGAAGGTAAGCTACCTGATTAGTTATAGCAAATCTCACATCCCTACCAAAGAATTTTGTCTTAAGGCACTTTTCAATCTGAAATGCAAATATTCTTTGAAGGCGGCTCTTTTGCAAAATTCTCTGGTCTCCCTCTTTTTCTTTTTTTTTCTTTTTCTTAAACTATAATATATTGAAGCACATGTGATAGTTTATTCTTTTGTTGTCCTGGCTAAGGAAAATGCATTGTAGATTTTGTTTCTTAATCCTGTCGTTTTGGAGGGATATATCCAGCCTCTCAAAATGATTACCCTTTTCAGAAAACTGTTTGCCACTGTTATATATACAGAATAAATTGAAGCCCAACTCTCTCAAGTATGTTCTGTGACACGCTAATACAATTGTAGCTAAAACTGAAAATTATTTTAGTGATGAGCAAAGAAACAACAAACCTGCCCCTTCCTTATCCCTCTCCCTAAATTCTCTCTAAGCTGTGTATAACATGTATTTGATCTCTCTCTCTCTCTGCAGCCACGCAGTGGACACAGCCCCTGAGCCGTTCCTCTCTGCGCTTTCCGTCGCTGGCATCATGTGCCTTATCTCCCAGACTCGGCGTTCCGGCTCTCTCTCAGTCCGTTTGTCTGCTGTTAAACATTTCCTGTCTGGCTTCGGCTCCACACTGCATTTCTCCTGGACCTTGAAAGCAGCAAATACTTTGGAAGGAAAATAACCAAACGGGAGCAGAATACAATTTGAGGAGCTCTTTGCGTGGGGTTTCTAAGCCTTGAAAGCCTCCGCTCAGTGTTGGTGATCCCTACTTGCACCCATGTCCTCAGGCAATAGAGCCCTGGTGTGTAAGAGGCCTTGGTCTTCATGGTTCCAGCTCAGCTTTCCCTGCTCCTCCCTGAGCTGACTTTCCTTCTCACCTGCTGTTCCTCCTCTCTTCCTTGGGTGACATGGTGGTTCTGCAAAAATATACAGATTTAAATATGCAGATTTCTCTGGTACCACCTTCTATTCTTCGTGTTTGAGTGTTAAATTTCAACTTTTTTTTTTTAATCAAACTACATCACATTTTATTTTGTGGTCATGGAAATATGTTTGACATGTTTAAATTGTCATTGTGGGGTTCTTCTCCAAACAGAGTTCAAACCATTATGGTACAGTCTGTACGAGATTCTTTCTAGCAGCTGTGTTTATACAGCTTCTAGCAAAATTGGTCTCTGATTAGGATTCTTGACTAGCTCATTTATGGAAAAAAAAAAAATCCATTCTGAACCAGCTAAAGCTATTAAAAAATTTGGGATAAAATGTGATGAAAAATTTTAGTCTGAAGAAATGTCTGTGGCAGCACCCTGCCAAATTTTAGGCCCAAAACACCATCAGAACTAATATGACAAAGATGAGGTCATTGGAATTTGTGCAAGAAATGCTTTCCTTTTCCTTCTTTTAAAAAATGGTTCGCAGAGTCATTTGACTGGGGTGGAAAATTGTATGTTCGGAATAGTCACCCCAAATGGTTAAAACCTTGTAAATTATATACAACTGAAAATACCTTCTTCATCTTAGAATTGCCAGGGAATGGTAATTTCAGGTCATTTGACCGAAAATGTCTAACTGAGCTTTGGAGCAATTCTGGGACAATTTCATGGCTATTTAGACAACCTGTCTGAGAAATGAAAACTCCTTTTACATTCTGAATGCACTCATGTGTGTTACAGCCCGTGTGCTGGGCTGTAGATGGTGTATAGGAGTGTAAAGTCTTTCCAAGAGTTGAAAGCTTGGAGGCCTGGTTGTGCCAAAAGCGATGACTTCTTGGGTGCTGGGGACCCTACACACTTGCAAAATGTAAAGGCTAGAAGGAAAAGGTGCCTTTTCCTTCGTAATCTGGACTATTCCCCGTAGTGGGAATGCAGCTGCACTTCCAGTATTCTGCAAACTTCATTATGTGCTTTCCTGCTCTGAGTACTGGCATCAAATGAAAAGGGTAAGCACACCTGAAGGCAGAGAAACACAGATGCTGCTTCTGCTCTCGTGGGCTGGAACGTGATTAAATGACCAAAAGCTACTTTGTGTGCAAACTCTATATTTAACTGTTTTTTAGCTTATAAGCCAAGAACAAAGATTTGTAAGTTTTTGTCATGATCCATAAATCTAGATCTCCTCTTGTCCTTTTACTCTAGACAAATAGCTTGTAGAGGAAATTGTAGTGGTTTGGATAAGTCTAGGTTTCAGTAGTCAGTCCTCTTAGGTCAGACATGTAAGAAACATCTGTAATTGTTTGAGGAATTTGGCACTAGATCTTGTACTTAAATCACATTTTCCCCTTTGATAGTCAGAAATGTCCATGTATACATTAGACACACAACCCACATACCACTGCACTTGCAGAATGAGACAGGATATCGGCTTGCTGTTACCTTGCAAATCCTGCTGCAAAGTAAGAGCAAGTTGATAACCTTGTTGTAATAAAAAAAAAAAAAAAAAAAAAGCTTGAAATTCTTCTAAAACTGTATCTTTTTGTACCTCAGAATTAAGTGTGCTGGTTTTAAGGGGAATTGCCACAAAGTAGCAGGCTGCACTGGTCTTCAGAATTTGCTGCTTCGTTTGGATTTTGGATGAAAGTGTAATCAAAAGGTCCTTTAAATAAGATTATGCAAACTCGTCTTTTCTTGGTCAGAACTGCTGCATTATCTGTATAGCTGTCCTGTATTAGGCCTCTGAGCACAGTTTACATGTGATAGTAAATACTGTAGAATAAGGCCCTGATGGAGTAAGAGATCATGTAAATTCAAAGCATATTAAACTTAATCTTAGTTTTCCAGGATTATGCTCTGCAAATTTAAAATTGCAGCATATAAGAAAGCCATCATGTTCCTGACTGCTCACTATAAAGAATTAGGCCCAGCTCACTGGGAACAGAGTCTTTAGTTCTGCCACTGAAAGCAGAATTTGGCAAATGGACTTCAGTGGGAGATTCAAGCTGGTGACCTTTGCAAAGCGGAACAAATGATTGCTATGTTTGCTAAAATCATGTTAGTGCTGGATTCTTCTGGTACAGCTTGAGCAAGCAAAATTTGAAAATCTGGCTATCTATCAATAGACTTTACCTTTCGATTCAGTCTAAGTGTGCTTTGGTCTAGACCCGCCAGGCAGGAACTTGAGCCGCTGCTTTATGTGATGCCAAGTGCTATGTTGGCACGCTGATACTTTTGGGAAGTGATTTTGCTTATCATAGAAAACCTTGTTCAAAAGACGCAAAAGCCTAAATAATGTGTTGAAATCAACTTCCATGTGTCAGATCCCTTCCATCCCGTAGGATGTCCTTTGGTGGGCAAAGAAGTTGTCTGAACATCCCAAGGAAGAGGCTCCATTGATTCTTCAGAGGCTCAGCTGCGGCTCTGGCCTCGACCGTGGAAATAAATGTTGGTAAATTTGAGCTCCTGGCCACAGTTTTAAGTGCTCTTCCTAGCAGCACTCAATGACCAGCCTTGTGCTATGGCCAGCCTGTCCGTGTACAGCACCCTACTTTATTTTGAGGACAAGCTTGACTGGTTTTCAGTAGTAGTTCAGAGGCAGGGGGTTTTACTGTGGACTGATTTTGCAGGAGCTACAGATAATGAAAGTAGGAGAATCATCTCCTTGGACGTCACAACCAGAATAAAAAATAACTTTATTGCCTGCACTATGTTACCACTGTACTTTAGTACATATGAGGGTTTTTTTGCAACCCTTTCTGCCTCCTCCTTTGCTCTTGTTTTCACCTCTTTCTCTTCACATTCTCCTTTTTTTTTTTTCCCTTGAGGTCTCTCACCTACATTGAGCTTCTCCCTTTGTTTTCACTTACTCTTTCAAGCACTTAATCCTAGGTAGTCAGTTCTAACTGTTTTGTTTTTTCTTCTTCTTTTTCTCACCTTTATTCCCTGGAAAACATCGATACCCTTTCTGCTTTCTTCTCAGGGCTTTTCTGTATTGCAGAACTAGCATATTTTAGCCAGCTGCCAACCCCTCTGCTCCTCCAGCCAAGGAAGGTGTGGAGCAAGAGACCCGCCAGCAGGCTGGGCTCACTTGAGTATCTCCTCCTGTGGGATATTCCTGGTGGCCGCTGCATGGCTCAGTGCAGCGCGTCCCGGTTTTGCTCTGCGTAGTCGGGGTGGCAGGTGGCCTTGGCACAGAGAGTGCAAAACAATCTGGCGTCTTCCCCAAACAGTTTTTTTTTTTTTTTTTCCTTCATGAAAAATATAGGCTTTGTTTTCAGGGGGATTAACTCCTCAGGAAGAGATTTTAGCACCTCCAGAGGAATACAGTGTAGTATTTCTCTTACAATCCTATCTGAACCACTTTGGGAAGTTGCAGTGTGTACGTTAGAGCTGACTGGCAGGTGTCAGTCACTGGTTATGCAGTTTTATTTTTTTCTTAGGCCGAATTGCCCTGGTGCAGCCCTTGGGAATATAGAAGGAATCGGTTCAGGTTTTTCATTTAATTGCTTGTGGAGATGGCTGCAGGATTGTGGTGTCAGAAAATATTGCTAACTCTCAGGAGATTTCTTGGTATTTTGTTGCTACAATAAGGTCATAGTTGTCGCAGTGGCTTAGTACAGCCACAGAGTATGTGTGCAATTATTTACACAGCCTGAAAGTGTAGCACAAAAATAAAATATTTATGTATCTGTGACTTGCATTTATTTGTGTTTTCTAATGCTACTTCTGTTCTCTGCTGTATTGTTTAAATGCAATGTTAGAATTGTTTAATTCTTCATATTTAAGATTTGTAAAGACGTTAAGCGGAGTTATATGCTGTCAATTGGGTCACATTTTGCAACCAGTCTTAAATATGATCCTACTTGTGGGCTTGTGTGTCTCAGCTGTCTTTATTATGCAGGCATTTGAATTTTGTAAATCCATATTTATAAGGAATTTGCTTCACAGGAGAACTACTGTCTCATTGTTAATACCAGCAGGGCAAGTGGCCTGGAAACTGGGTCTTGTGCATGTATAGGCAGTTTCCGAAGCCATTTGAGTTTTTTTCAACTGTCCTAAAGTCCAGCCCATCTATGTTGTGGAGCATTTGCAAAGTAGGATTAATGCAGTGCAGAGCTGCTGGTGAAATACAGGAAAGCAGGTGCAAGAGACGAGAAGGAGCTTGCTGATCCCCTCCCTACAGGCTTGCCTGGTCCGGGAGCTCCAAGGGATCAGGTCCTTCCACGTGTCCCATTTGAGACCTCCTTGTTCAGGGCTGCGTTCACTGTGTGCCAACGATTAGCCTGTGGCAAGGGTGGATTTTCCCAGTAGAAATGAACTTAGTTGAACGAGCTATTGTGTTTTTAAAAATCCCACACTGTAATTTTCGTGCCTACCACTCTTCTCTCTTGTGAGATGTCTCAGTTCAAGCATCAGGGTAGGTGAGGAGAGCGTTCATCCTGTGAACAATAGGAAAAATGCCCCAGTTAGCCTCCTACCTGGGTCTGGGGGACCAGACCATGAACTTGTAGTTGAAAATACCCCTGGCAGGTTGGTCACATGCACAATTCTGCTGGCTCAAGCAGAATTGCATTAGTAAAAACCCCAATGTGAACAAGCAGTGCTTCTTAGCAACCTCCTGGGCACAGTGCTCATACAAGATTGCTACTTGAGGAGCTTTCTTAGTGCTTTTCATGCTTTTACTATTTCCATTTGTCGCAAACTTACTGCCTCTTATTTGTGAGTTTCCTTTTTTTTTTTTTTAAACAGGAACTTTATTTTTCTCCTATGATGCATTTGAGAATTCACTGCTTTCCCCTTCCCCCCCAACTTAAACTAGAGAGACAGTTAGAGTCTGTCCTGTAGAATGGCTCTGAAATCTGAGCTAGTCAGGCCAATCTGATAAAATAGGTTTTGGAATTAATCTAAAGCCAATCTGCTGCTTTGCAAAAAGCATAGATATTCAGTGTTTATGGCCTATGTAACCAAAGGAGAAAAAAAAAATGCCACATGTGGGTTCAGCTACTGGAGCAGCAAAGAATTTCCCCCAAACACTGGATGTGATCGTCGCAGTCCAGTGCACAACTGTAAAATGGCTAATAAACGTATGTGCACAAACCCTGCCTCTCGGAGAATGGAGAGATTGATCTGAAAAGCATCCTTGGAAACCTGGGGGATTTTTAAGGCAAATGGGAAGAGAAGAAGAGAAAAATGTGCCTTTCAAACTGTGATGAAAGATGGCCTTGGAGTATGCGTGCATGTGCAGGGAGCCGGAGGGAGGAGGTGGAAGGTAGAAATCTGGTGTCTTTCAACACTAACAAATCACCCGGCTCTGCTCAGTGATCTGACAGCATCTCCTCGCCGGCTGCATCGACATTAGGGTTATTCATCAGCTCTCGACGTTCGTAGCATTGGTAACACAACCTCTCTATCGACACGTGTTGTTGCCTGCCTGGTGAGCTGAGCAGCAGCTCGGTGCAGTTGACTTCAGCAGGGCGAGCACGCAGCGGGCGGGTCACGCTCTGTTTCCTATTATGTGATTTATACCTCAGAACCGTTTTCATATTTGTCTGCCACAACCATTTTAAGCTTGAGATGTTGATTCTGGAAACTGCTGTATTGCTATTCATCAGCTAAGGTTTCTTCTGACCTCAACCCTCTTAATGAAGCTTTCTAGTGTCCTTTTTAATGCAATTTAAGAATGGGTGATAATATTAAACCCTATCCAAGTGGAGAGGTTTTTATAAAGATAGCATTCACTTTGTGGAGCATGGATATCTCTCCAGTTCATTGCTAGGAACCCTTGTAGCCATATACAACTGCTAGACTGGACTGATATTTAGAGAGCTTTTTTTTTTTTAAGAAGCATCATTCATCACACGGAGCTGCTGAGGGGCTTCATGCAGCCAAAGGTAACAGGTACACCTTACTATCAGCAAGCCTGCTGACATAACAAGTTAGAAGGATGGGAGTCTTTTCAGTCTGTATTTTTTCATATTTGCAACATTTCTATGTGATCGTCTTGTTGCTGATTTTGGTGGTGATGGTTGTTCCACTGCTTGTGTGTGTGATTTGCTATGGACGATAACCTTTTGGAACAGGGAGGACTGGTTACTATTTATGCTGCTAATATTATGGAAATGCTTCATGCATAAAATAATGATACTCTGGTCAAATGTGTGCAAAGACAGAGAGCAGGCCTGGAAGGGGTGCAAACGAGTGTGGGGAGCCTGGCACGCTTCCCTAGCAAGCCGTACACGCAGCGCTGGTGCGAATTCATCTGGAAGCGCGTTCTGATGTGACCTGCTTATGAGCTTTCCCGCTTTGGCTGTGTTCCTTTGCAGATCTGAATTTTGCTGAAGGAAATTCTCTGAGCATAGTTTAATTTAAGCTTTAACATTTACCAGAATAAAATTGAAAATTGGATAACGGATCACAAAAAACACAGTTTAGTCTGGAATGCAAGTAGCAAGACTTTGGCTTAATTAGAACAGTGTCCTGTGCAAACATTCATAGTGGAAAAGGATTCATTCCCTTTGCAAAAGGCCAACACAAACCTTTCAGTGGCTCCCTGTTTGCCAGGGAGCAGGCGCTTATACAAATGCCTTAAAAACAAGTCTTTGAACTCTGGTTCTCTGATAAATTCACTGTAATTTCTGTGCATTCTGTATATTGTGGATTTAGCTGACGTTGATGTGGTATACGGGAATCCTGTTAGAGCATCTCAGCCTGGAACTGGACAATATCAGCCCCAAGTTGGGGTAGAACAGAGCTGTAATTGATGGTTAGCCAGGTCTCTTTGCCAAGCTGCTCAATCTGATCATTCATAGAAAATGACCTTTTTTTGTTGTTGTTCTTTAAACCCTTATGTTGGTGGAGACGGGAGGCAGGTTCTGCTCTGTCCTAGGAGAAGGCGGCACGGTGCCCGTGTCAGCAGCCAGCAATCCAGAGCATTGTGTTTAATCACGAGATTAATTTTTCCTTTTATTGCCTTTGCCTTTCAATAGCACTAAGCATGGCATGTTAATAAAACAGTAACACTAGTTGAACAAGGCTTGGCTAGCATCTCCAAGCCCCCTGGCTATGTTGATAGCTAAGTGAACGTTTGGCTTGACGTGCAGCCAGTAGATACTCCCGGGAAACCAAAGAGGGAGAACGTGCTTGTCAAGGCACGGGCCGTGTGCCGGGAGAAAGCCCAGGGAAGAGGAAGCGAGAGGTGCCAGGGCGTAAAAGCTGCTTCTCTGCTTTGCTTTCACATGCTTTGCTACTTACAGGTTGCAAGCACGGTAACAGTTTCAATAGCATGTGGAGTAGTTGGGATTTCAAGCTATACATCCGATATGGTAACTGTCTCTGGTTAGGTTTGGATTTGCTTATTTTAGCACCGCACTGGCCATAGGCAAGGCAGCTGCTAAGAGAAGACAGCAGTAGGTCCTGATCAGTGCAAAGGTTTGCACTCATCCTACCAAGCGTGATGACTGCAGGTTTTGCTTTGCATTGAATCATATAAGCAAAAAATCTCTTTGTAGAGGGCTGGTGTGAAATCCAGCTCTTGGTGCCTGGGGCCTGCAGCCCGTGCCTGGTTGTGTGTCCGTAGCAAGCCCTGCCGCCCTGCAGAAATCTACTCGTAGGCAGCACTGCTTGTGGTGGAGGAAAAGGCTGGCTTTGACTCCGTGCTCCCTCTCTAATGTCAGCAAATGACTTTGTTCATCTCAACAGAGGGACTTCTGTAGTCTGGGAACAGAAAGTTTAGCAGAGTTTGTGTGGGTGCAAGAAGGGGTGACTCTTTGCTTGGCAAGACAATATACGTGAACTTGCAGGTTATGTCTGATAACCTTGAGGGCTATTAAACATTTTAAAACTGAACAGGATACATTCCTCTCTTTCTCTAATTCATATCATAACCTGTGACTTTTATGCTTATAATACTCTCTGCTGATGGTGACAGATGGTGGAGCTTTACCTCCTATGCAGGGGGATAAATGCACCTTCAGTGCAGTGTTCCTCTGTTCAGGGCTCTGTCTGTGGACTGGGTTGGCTGAACTGACGTCTTCTGTTCAAGGGGCAATTTAGCATGTATCATTGGGAGACAAAGTTTTGCTTTATCAACTTTTCACGATTAATAGGAAGGTCAAACAAATATAATTTGTCTCACTGTAGGAAGGGTACGCTGTTAAAAAGTTGGGGATGACTGCGTGGTACAGTGAGATGTTGAAGCTGATTTGTCAAGGCTGGGTTCCCTTGGAAGAAAAGATTTCAAACTGCAGCCTTGACTTGTGGCTGCTTTTAAAGTCCATCTTTACAGAAGTCGCTTCTGTCAGTTCCTTCTTCTGCTGAAGCTCTTTCTGTAATGAAACTTGTCTGGGATTGGTATTCTGTGAAGAGATTTCTATAACTGAAAAATAAAATACACAAATGGTTCTGAGGCAAATGGTTCTTCCCCTACTGAATGTCGCTTTCTCAAATAGATGCCATATGGCAGCTTTCAGGGAAGTGGCCTAATTTTTTGTTTCAAGAGTTAAACTTTTATGCCAACATTCCCTTCCCCCTCCATGCCCTGTCTACCAAGAGCTGAGACCTGCGGGTGGGGGCCTTAGCTGTGGTTATGCAGATGTGTAAATATGAAGTATTGACTGGAAAGTGAGGAGGAGACTGCAACCAAACAGCTGCCTCTGCAAATTTAGTGTTTATGGCAGAGTTAAACAAAATGCCTTATTGTTTAGAGCACTGTTTGCCTTGGGCACTGGCTTACACAATCGCGTTGGCTGCAAAGAATTTCCTAACTCTCTTTTCCACAAAGCAGAGGATTAAGCAGATAACAGCAACAATTATCTGTCTTGATCTGGCTTTGACATCTATTCCAAGCATGTGCTTCATGATCCAGCTAAATAATTTTTCTCTTTTGTGGCTACAGATCTCAACTCCTACTTTGGCATCCTTATACCCCATCAGGGTATGTACACAGAGGGATTCGTCATATGTTACTGTGCAAAGTTGCTTGGAGCTACAAGAAAGCTCAGTCAAAGGAAACAGATTTGAAGCGAAAGTCAGAGGAGTTGTGTGAAGAAAGCGTTAGTATTCCCGATAGGCAACACCCCCAAAGTCACACTGCGGGATGGACAAGGAGAGTTTCCCCTGTGACTTCACTCTCTGCTCTCCTGCTCCATCCCACCGTCGGCTGGGAGCTGACTTCACATCAGTGCAGTAAGTGGGTCACATAAGTTGCCTACGTCTTGCGAGGCCTCCAGGCACCTCTAATCAAACCTTGCTTGAAATGCCTACTCTGTTCCTGAACGGAATTTCTTTAGCTTCCGTGGAGCAGTGATTTAACCAGTTCAACCCTCGACTCAGGCTTCGCAGGGCAAGTCCTGGCTCCCTTTCCGTGTGCTGCGCAGCAGAGGCGCCCTGGGGAACGTGGAGAAGCCAGTGGCAGCACTGCCTCCTGCGCAGGGGCAGGGGCTGCGGCCGCTCGAGCTGGGCTGGCGCTTCCCTCCGTGCTGCCCCGCGCTCTGTGCTGCAACCCCAGTGGTGTCAGGCTCTGCTCAGGAGGAAGGGGTGTGATAATATGCAGGCAAATCTGCATTAGAATGAGCTCTTTTAGAGGTGCCGGTCTGTTAGTCGGTTTTATGTTATAATTGAATTGCAAACTCTGATTCTCAAGAGTTGTTGTTTGCCTTAAATGTAAAAACAGAAGCAACCTGGACCTCACAAATGGTGTTGCAGCTGCTGGTGGAAAAGCTTTGAAGGGTCAGAGGTCTAAAGGCATGGTGACATTAAGGCAGAAAATAGCTGGGAGTGTCTAGAAATTGAGGGACTATCTTCAGTTGCACCATTTTCTTCTCTGAGTTGCAGGAGATGAAGTAAAACTAAGTGATTATAATAGTGAAAATAATGTGTTTCTCTATCCAGATCTTGTGTTCTGAGCATCTCAGCAGCTTGCAGACACTTCAGGCATCACTACTTTTATTGTCTGAAGGAGAAAACATCCAGATGACACGGTGACCTACAATTATGGTAGATTAGACAGTCTTTCCCAGAGCAGAAGGTGTTGAGCAACTTCCTAGAAGATTCACTTCACTTATTAAATATAAAATACTTGAGTGAACTGACTTAACACATTTTTGCATCTGCATTGCAGATTTGGACTGATCTATTAGATCAACATTAGGTCCAGCTACACTAATGCAATTTTTCCACCAG
The DNA here is from genome assembly GCA_013398735.1 of Nothocercus julius. Classification (NCBI taxonomy): domain Eukaryota; kingdom Metazoa; phylum Chordata; class Aves; order Tinamiformes; family Tinamidae; genus Nothocercus; species Nothocercus julius. The sequence goes on along the minus strand of VZSV01000122.1, from coordinate 963,255 downwards.
ACTACAGTTAATTACCTGACACTGGCTGGCAGCATCTACCTGTAAGGTTTTATTCACCCTCTGGAGAAAGGGGATGCTTGAGGAGAAAAACATTTCAAGGTGAGTCTTGCAGTCTGGGCTCTGCTTGCGAGCTGTGCTGTGCAGGGGCTTTTAGAGCAGCGGAAACAATTTAACCGTGCTAATTGATTGGCTAAAACGTGACGGATCACACACTGAAAATCGAGGGGAAGGCAGAGGAACACATTATTACTGTGCTGTGTGCTTCCCTTTCACAGAATATATAGAAAATGCCAGCATAAGACAGGTATACAACATGCCTTTTTATTTATTAAAAAAAAAAAAAGACAGAAAAGAAATTTGTGCCTGGAAAAGATCCAGAGTTTCCAAAATTCAGAAGTTGCCAGAGAAATAAAGATCAAATTTATGCATCGGATTTTCCTGAAAATCTTTTTTTTTTTTTTTTTTTTTTTTTTTTGGAACAGAAGATCCAGTTCACCTTTTCTGACTTCTGTGGCATTACTCTGCAGTAAAGGCTGGGTTTCAGCTCAAATGCTGCTATTCATAGCATTGTTTGCATGCAAAGCAAGATATTAGAATAATGGAATAATGTTCAGTAAAAAAACAAATAGGTACTATAGATTTCTCTAGCAGGAAAAAAAAAAGTCCTGCTGACTTCTTCAGCCAAACATTTTCATTTTTGAACTGCCTGAACAAATCACATCCTTTTTAATGCAGTTTACAAAGCAAATCAAACATATTAATTCAGCAAAGATGATTTGCTATTGCTCCCAGCTGGTGGAACCTACCCTGACCTTCTGACGTGCCAGTGGCTACAGACCACCTTGAGCAGCAGTGGGAAGGCAGGAGAGAACTGCTATGGGCCCTCCTAACTGGAAAGTAGGTAATTTTAAAGATACTGTGTGCACAGTCACAGATTTGCCAATGTCTCATGGACTGTTCCCCTGCGAGCTGCAGGCATACACCTGACTGTGGAGTAGATTAAGGTCTGTTGAAGAGAAATGTAAAGGAAAATAAGGTATGCCAGAGTGGTGGATATTTTCTGGAATAAGCCAGAACTGGTTTTCTTGTGGCATGTGGAGGAGGAAGGAGAGAAAAGATAAGGGGTTCACTCAGAAAATATGAAACATTAAATTATTTCCATTCCAGCTTTTAGGAAAGATGCAAATATTCATATTTTCCTGAAAAGCACAATGATGGATCCTTCTCTGTAAATCAAGGACAGAAAAACAAATGAGTGAACTTCAGCAAAGGTCAGGAAGAAGTGGGTTTTTAAAAAGTACACATACCAACACTGACTATTGCTATTGGAAGCGATGGTAGAGCTCCACAGACAAAACATCCCACAGTTGGGTTTTATATCCAAACGTTGTGCTTGCCAGTTTGGCCTGGAAACGTCTCAACAGTTAATCACAAGATGCTTGACACTTCCCATTCTGGCCCCAGCTGGAAATCTGGAAAGTCTAATGCTTAGCTTTGAGTCTTGGAAATGGGAGTTGGATTCATGAAGAAACTGGTTTCATCTTCTTTTCTTTTCTTTTCTTTTCTTTTTTTTTTTTTTTTTTTTTTTTTTTTTTTTTTTTTTTTTTGTTTGTTTGTTTGCTTTTCTGAACTTGTTTGCTTGTTGCATGTTTTAAGCACTTGGCAACAGATCTGACATTTTCATCAGGTTCTGCTTTGGTGCTGGAGCTGCTAATTGTCCCATCTGGCCTCAGAGTGTGACCTGACTTTGCTAATACAAATAGCCCTGCTAACTGTAGCCCTGGTTCCTCTTCCTGAATCATGGCAATGGAGTTGGAAGGTTTTAGTGCATCACGCCCAGAGTTCAACTGTATCTTTTCTGGTCACTTGGTGCTTCTTTGAAACAAAAGAAAATGAATAAACAAGCAAAAAAAAGTCCCAAACCCACAGGTTTTTAGTGAATACTGAGATATTAGTAGGGAATATGACAAAACAGATAGCTGCATTTGCTGAAGTTTGTGAGCAAGCAAGCTGGTCTGTCTGGTTTGTAATAACTTCCTGTCTTTGAAAAGTGAAGTGTTTCGGGGTAGAACAAATGACACTTCCTACTGTCTCTAACATTGTACCCACCTTGTTGCTTTGGCAAAGGAGCAAATTATGTATCAGGTTAAATCCCATTTCCTTGTCTCTATAATTAAGATGATAGTGTCTCTTGGCATGTTTTATAAGGAAAGTAATTTTTTCTCTTGTCAGTGTGTACCGAGCACCTCTCCCATGTGCCACGAGACAAATGTTGGAAGACTCCCTTTATTTTGTGCTAGCTGACAAAAGCGTTTAGGCCTCAGATAGTGACGCTATGTTTCGTCATTGAAATAAAAAAATATGATTGCTAATCTCTGCTACTATGGATTGTTTTAGGTTTTTATTACACCCCATAAGGATTTTTGGTTTTGAGAAGTGCTGTAATAACACTTTACCTTCAGGAGACGCTACCTCCAGAAGCCTGTCCTAATCCTAGAGTTACATGGCAAGCAGAGACATTGCAATCTGTGACATGCAGGATGTGAAACTTGGGACGTAGGTCCCTGTGTCATTAGAAATGGAAACGCTTCATCCAAGCCGGGGGCAGAGTTATGGGAGGTGACTGTGGTTGTGCTTGCACCTTAGTGGCCATTTTTGGTTCCTGTTCTGAGAAGGCCTTATAGCTTGGGTAATGTAATTTTGGTTTTTCACTTAAAATCTTTATGTGTTAATCCCCCTTTACCCCAGCTACACAAATGTTCCTTCACAAGGTGAGAATAAGGTGTGAAAATGTCATGTTCCCAGCTCATACAAGCCTGTGGTTTCCATAATACCCCTCTGGGAGGATGTTTCACAGTGAAATTAAGGGTGGGATCCTTAAAGAGCCTTTTGTTTTATTATTACGTGTTTACTCCAGCGCTTGTTAAATGAGAACATTGGCTAGAAAAACCTATCTTCTGTATCTTTCTTCAATACAGATACCCCTGTTTGTTTCTTTCATCTCTTCTGTAAAATATGAAGCCTCTAATCTTTCAGGTTGAGGCAGGGAAACATTTCAAGAACTGCAGTAACATCGCTGTATGTCTAGAAGTCTTCAAACAAGAGAGTTCAGATTGGGATTGGTCTCAGTTTCTTGCGTAAGCACAGATAAAAGAACTGGCAGAGCAGCCCCGCAGCCAGTTATTCATGCTGTGGACAGGTAGCGTTTCCACATTTCAAAGGCAGTGCATGATCCAGGCAAGCCTGCACCAACCTTTGGTCTTAACTAGTTATAAATTTCCCAAACAGCACTCTCAAGTCGAGGAAGAAACGTAAGCGCCGCCACAAGCGCTGCAGGCCCTTCCTTCCCTTATCCAGCAGCTGCCAGCCCGGCTGGACGTGGCCAGCCCCATGTGCAGTGGATGCTCCTTCATGTCCTCCCCGTTGGGCCGAGCGATATCCCCAACTAAAACAGCAGATTAGCTTTTATATTCTATAAATTCCGGTTCTATTTATATTGTCTTTTCACTGGGTGTCACCTATTCCTCCCCCTCGCTCCTGTTTGTATTCCTTGCAGCATCTTTGAGAAATGCTCAGAGAAGTTCAACTTGCGCAGCGTGTGTGTCCCTGCCACGAACTGTGAAGTACCTTTGGACCCCGCGGGCACTTTGCTGGCAGCAGGACTGGGATTGCCCCTGGGAACGGGGCAGGTGGGGGCACGGACTGAGGGCGATGCAGCCACATGCACCGAGCACTCGGCTGTGTTGTGCGTTCCTGGCTCAGGCTGCAATTCTCTGATTGCCCATGTATGCAGCTTCATAGTTCCCCTATGTGAATTTTGGAACAGGCTGGAAGTCTTTGGGCTGTGGCACTGCAGAGATGCTGGTGGCAGCCGTACCCGGGCAGAGCTGCAAAGGAAGGCTGTGGGCAGCAGTTCCTGCTTTTTCTAACAGAGTGTATTTAGAACTGGTCGGGTGTGAGAGGACAACTAGTGTAGCTCCTGCTGCCCTTCCTCTGTAGGCAGTGACCCTCCTCTGTCCTCTTCTCTTGCAACTGAAAGGCCACTGCTACACTCACTTCTTCATTAACCACTGGAAAAATGGGGTTTGGTTGTAGCTACTCAGTATGGTGCTTTGCGTAAGGGGATTTGTCTCTGGATCTGTGTTTTCGCTGACTAACCCTTATTCCCACTCCTTTCTGATTTGCACATGTGCCAGCAAATGGCTCCTTTCCATGATACACCAGAGGTTTTGCTGCTGCTTGGGGTGATTCTGCTTTCAGGAGCTTGAAGTGCCACAGAATCCTGCTGTCTCACTTTAATCTGAACATTATTCTTCTCCTAATATAACAGTGTTATTGTGTACTCTGAAATCTAGCCTATAAATAGCCTAGAATCAATGTGCAATAGATGCCTTCAATCTTGGGTATAAATAAAAAGCTGGGCATTTTAAGTAATGTTACACTTTTATAGCACAGTACTTTACAAGTATGTCAAAACAAACACTCTGCCACAGGATTTCATATCCTTCAGTAACTGCTAACCAGGTTCATGTAGGCCCTTAATTCACTGCAGGGCAGTGCAGATTTCAAAGTGTTGGGTATAGAAGGGTTTTGCTCTTTTGCTCTGTGTTTGGGCACGAGCCTTCCCCACATCTGCCCAAGCCCTGCTACGGTGAGCAAGTGAATGCAGTTTCCAGCAGGAACCTGTGACTTTGCTGCTTTTATGGGTGATCCACCAGGTTGCTGGGCTTCCAGATGCCGCAGTGCATGCAGAGAGCATCTCTGCAAGGCATGTGGGTTGAATCCGACATGTTCCCGGCCCATCTGCTTGCTGTGCGCAACGTAAAATCCTGCTGCATGTGTAGCTTGTAGCAGTATGTGGCATCCTCCAGTTGCAGAGTCCCTCTGTGCACATGGATGAGGTCTGGGGTGCCTGGACAGCCTCTGGGCTTGTGGGTGATGACAGGTACCGATATCCCCGTGGCCATCTCTCTCCGGGCTGCTTGTTGGCTCTCTTATTACTCCCTGTTTCTCTCTCATCAACTCAGATGGCGATGGTGCCTCAGATATTTGGAGAATGACTTTTTAAAGACAGAGGAAGGGAACACACTCCAGAGCTTTCAGGCAGCTACGTGAAAAGGGCATAGTGTATTTTACTTGGTGGTGGTGATATATAGCCCAGATAAGACTTTCCACCAGGGACCACTATTTCTCAAGTTGACTTTTTAATTGATTTAGCTCCTCTGATCTGTACCTTGCCAGATGTGACTCACTAGCCTTTGGATCGAGTCCAGGGTGTAATGGAAAGTTCACCGAAACCCCATCAGCACTTGTTAAACCTGAGCAAATTTCATCCCAGCACATTTCTTCTGAATAATTAAATGCAGTTAAGCAGGAGATGGATTTGAACCTCTGGCTCTAGTGTTCAGCTATGTTTCATTAGGAAGGGGCTCGTGAAATTCATGCTACTTTTTTTTAGCCTCTTGTGATGGATAACTGCAGCTGGCAAGCCAGGGTGGATGTTTTTGTAGCTCCCACTCATTGCTAGCATGAGCTGCTCCATGTGCCACTCAGCTCTATCGGGTTCTGTTTTTTGGTGGCAAATTCTCTTGTATCTACTTCTCTTCCACTACCCCCATTTTTTTTTATGTAACACTGAGTTTTTACAGTTTACTTTGATGTCACCTCCCATCCGTACCGCGGCTGTACTCACAGTGCGGGTGTAGTGCTATGGCAACAATATATAATCCGAAATCTTGCCAGTGAGTAAGATATGATGCAGAAATTAGTTGCTCTGTCCAAGTCTGATCTGGCAGAGCTGAGTGAAGAACACGGCTATCCTGAACCGTCTGCTGTTTTCACAAGACTTGCCTTTCATGCTGGTTATTACACACAGGTACAGTCTCTGCTCACGTTTCCCAGCGATGCCTTTTTAAAGCTGCGTTGACTTAGCACCTTGGAAAATATTTTTAGATGTACAATAATCTTGAAGCTATCTTCAGAAGTGACCAAAAATGGAAAATGATCATTTTTTTTCTCTCTTATTATTCCACAAAGGTGCTTTTCTGTCATTTCTGGATAGGATAGAACATATAAATGGAAAAAAAAATCTCTCTCAGAGTGAGATATAGGAGAAATGTTTTAGATATCCACTGCAAAAAGCTGAGAGCTCTGCTGTCCTCCCTTCTGTGGTGTGGGCTGGGAGATGTCCTTAACAGTGAGTCTTTGCTATGAACTCTCAGAGAGGTTTCAAAGAAGGACAAGTTGGTAGAGACCTAAGGACAGTTTCAAAGTTTTCAGTAAAATTAGTACCATGCTTACTCAAAATATGTTTGCTTTTTGGCTCCTGTTATCTCATCAGTCTTGCTGAGCTGCTCCTACTTGCACACACTGAACCAGCTATTTCACATTACTGATTTATCACCCTAATAGCAGGAGAAGTTGATTAGAATGAAGGGATGCTGCCTTTGCTATGTTATAAATCCTTGCCCTGTGAGCTGCGCAGAAACAAATCGTTTCACTGCATATCAGCCATCTGTCTGAGTCGGCGGGGAGGGATGCGTGGTGATCCCAGAGCAGATATTAGGCAGAGCTGAGCAGTCGAACAGGCAGTCTGGGCCCTGGGGAGGTGAGGAGAGGTCTCCCGAGCCTCTCTGCACCCACCTCTGCTCTGTGGAGGTGGTGATGGGTGCCCTGCGTTGGGCCCCGGGGCAGCAAACGCTCTGCAAGCCAGGGTCAGAGCCCAGGCTAAAAGCCGTTCTGCAAACCCCAGGCCTCTACGACCTACTGTCTCTCTAAGCATGTGCAAAGCTTTAATAGAAAACAACTCCTTAATTTGGAGCAAGAGAGAGAAAAACGTCCCATTCAATTACTTAATTATAGGTGAACTATAATTGTAAGCCACAAACACGTCTGGATTCAAAGCACCAAGCTGAAAGCAGAAAGGATTATTTGTTGTTTAATTTAGCAGAGGAAGGTGGCTGATGATGCATAGGTCTAACTGACACCTAGCAAGTTACATGATCCTATTTGTTAATCTTTTTGACTTTCCATTTTATTAGGATAGGGTTTCAGGAGCAAATAGGATAAATGAGATTAACTCTGTCACCCTGAATTACTCTGCTGTGAGTTATGAGCAGAATCAGTCTACATCGAAGAAGTATAATTATGAGGAAAATGCTGCCTGTGCAATTGTGTGCTTATTCAGAAGAATTTGAGATCCATAATTATCTCTAGTATGCCATGGTGATGTGTGCTAACTCTTAAAATTTACAGTAAACAAAACTGTAGAAGGGTTCTCGCCCGGGGTAGTTACTCCCTCTAGCATGGCTGGAACTTGCAGCAGCAGCAGGATCGTCCTTTAGGTCTCCTCATTCAACCGAAGGATCTAAATTAACTTGGAGTACAACACCTCTTGTATATTTATTTTCACAAGGAAGATGCCAGCGCAGCTAGCTTGAGCTTAAGTGTTGAGTGTGCAATGAGGAATAACGGCTATGAGGAATGGAGCAGAGAGTCTTTGGAGCCGTAAATTTGCCAGGTGAGGCTGCTTATGCGAAAAGGAAGTCGTAACACAGCTGGCTCTGTCCCCTGTCACTTGACTTTCACCTGGTCCAAGGACGCTGTCTCGGGTCTCCGTGATGACCGTGGTTCTGAGGGTGCTTCTGCATGCACAAAGCTGCAGCTTTCCCCAGCAGCAGCTGAGTGATAATAGATGGAGCAGGGGTCAGGACCGGGCATTTTCACTCCTGGATGTCAGCGGGCATCAGAAGTGGGAGCCCAGGGCACCATCACCCCCGTTCCAGGCGGGTTGGGTGCCCTGCAATGTGCTGCTCAGCACTGATGGAGATCCCGGGCCTCGTGTGGAGCCAGGGGATCGGGATACCATGAAGGCACTGAACCAGGAGCTTAAGGTTAAAGGGATGTAAAGGCAAATGCAAATGTTAATGCAAAACTTAGAAAAATATACACATGGTGTATTGAGTGATGTAGATGAATGAGAATATCTTACTCACTTGGGATTATAATGTCTGGGAGAGATAAATTGTGCAATTTTTTTGTATTTGCAAGAGACAGTCAATTTACTAACATAAGGACCCAAGAAATAACAATTTATGTGGGTAAAATGTGTTAAAAGCCCTTAAAAGTGCTACCACAGCAGTGCTAAGGTCTTGTTCTTGTAAATCCTCTTGAAATTTTGGGTTCCCTGACCAAAGAGGGGATTTGAACCTGTGTTATTCATCTGGATTTGTAAAAGCTTTTGTTAGGAAAAGCATAGGAACCATTCATTGAGCTTTGTGCCATACATGAGCATTACTCCTGCTGGAAGGAGCTCGACTGGAGGGAGGATAAGTACCAAGTAAAATGAACCTCACTACGGGTTCTGCTTGGCCACTTCTGTGTCTTTCTCCACAGGCATAAATGGATTGCATGATGGATTAGTGATAAAAATATGTGCCGGATCTGGATTCGAATTTCTGTTACTTTGCCTAAAATTATGTTTGCGTTAGAAGAGAGGAATGGAGATAAAGCATCGTCTTGGGGGATCCTGGTAGTATTTTTAATTTTCTTTTCAGACTGTCTTTACGGTTAGGAGGCAGAACTTGATCTGCATCCGTATCTGCTTTGATTGGTCTTTCCACTAGGAAACTCTTGTTGACCCATGTGATTTTATGCAACATCTGATGCGACATAAAAATTCTGAGAAGAAAAATAGCAGGGTGTTGAACAGACCTTCTGGCCAATGTGTACAATGACTCACACTACCCCTTATTTCAACTTCCATCAAGTATTTTCAGATGCACTATTTTCCCAATAAATAAGAAGTTTAATTTAGCTTATGGCTATATTTTTTCCTAGTATTTTGATATGCTTTTGGGAATATGACAAAGTAAATCACAAGTGAGAATGTTAGCAAATGTCTACATTAATCTTCTGAGACAGCCTCACTATAATCGTGTTCTGAGTAGCTAGTTATCTGCAAGAAAGGGTTTTTTTCTCCCTCAATTAGCTGACTTACTTGACTTTGCTGCCAAGGAAATCTCTCCTCCATGCTTGACTAGCAATGGGTAACTTCATAATCTTTCTCTGCGTAGGTAGTTTCTTCATGGGAAGAAATGCAGTCAGTCGTGCCCATCCTGAATCTCATTTTACTGTAATTTGGAGGGAGGAGCCTTTCCCTGGGTAGAGTTAATTCTGCAGCAGCTTAGGACTGGTCCTGGGAGAAACCCACCCTTCCTCTTGCCATGGGCAGCTGCAAAGCTTCTTTGCTTGAGTGGAGACTTTGCTTTTTCTTCTCCCCTGCTCAGCCTGCAGACTGATGCTGATGTGCTCCTGACATCCCCATTCCTCTCTTCTGGGCAGGATTTGTCCATCCTTTTACCCAGTCCAGCCCAGCCTGAAGGAAGGGAAGGGAACCGCGTGGCACTGGGACGGGAAGCGCGGCACCGTCCTGCGCTGGTGCGGGTTTAGCAGCGCCGTCTCAAGGTCAACAGCACCATTCCCAGCTGCTCGAAACAGCACATCGGTAGCACAAACTGTGCAAATTACATTTGGGAAAGGATTTTTTTTTTCTTTCTTTCTCTCTACAGGCTTCAGCCTGGCAAATGAGCAGGATCAACCATAGATGTAATACAGGCAAAATATGATCTTAAATCTGTGGGCTGATGTGTGGTTTATGCTGATGGTGGCAAGGCACTGCAGGTAAGCAGCTGCCTGCGCTGCAGCTTGGAGGAGACCGGGCTGCCAAGGCAGGTGAAAATCAGAGGGGCCACTAGGTCAAAACGGGCTTTACTTTTTTTAAAGAGTTTCTTTGTCCCGTATCTTTCCTTATTCACATTTGCAAGATTCATGAGCACGATAGGATTTTTTTCCTCCAGCAACTCTGTAACAACAAACCTTTTATGCAGAACAGAGAAGCAAATTTGATCTAGGATTTAGAGATAAGTTTTACAGAGGCTATAAAGGGTAGAATGAATAAACACTGATTGTTATTGAGTAAAGACACCTGTATGTTTAATATGGAAACTGGCTGTGCTCTGCCTCGGTCCTGCCCTCACTGCTGGTGGAGGGCATCCTCTGCAGCTAGGATAGCTTTCCTATATGGCATTTCTCCAGCCTCTTTCCAAAGTCTCCCATTTTTCCTCCTTTACCTATTACCTTGCTGCACAAGCCGTGTGGACCGGAAGCATTTCAAGGGTTTCTGAGACGCATTCTTGGGGCAGGTGCCATCCGCTTTCCTTTTCATATTGCAGCAGACGTGCAGCTTGTACACAGGGCAGCAAATGTAAGGCTGCAAACCAAACCAGAGGAGCGGGCGGCAGAGCCCTGGGAGCCCCGTGGCGCTGCTCCCTTTTGCCCAGCGGAACAAAGCGGCTTTGCAAGGGCTGGATGTGACGTACACGGAGCACTGAAATGGGCTCTGTTGGAATTCCTGCTGCTAAGTCACAAGTTCAGCCTTGCTCCGTGACTGGTGCGGAGGAGGAGGCTGCTGCTCCGTGTGGGGATGATGGGTGGGAAGATGCTGCTGGATGCAGCCCTTACCTGCAGCTTTCCTTCTCCGCAGGTGCCCCTGGTTGACCAAAGCCATCTCCCCGGCCATCCCGCTGTACAATGGGCTCGTGTTCCTGTTCGTGCTTGCAAACTTCAGCATGGCGACGTTCATGGACCCTGGAGTTTTCCCACGAGGTAACAGGCGATGGAACTGGGACATGTTGGGAGGGATGAAAACCTAAGCCAAAGGAGCTGTCCAAACGCACTCTTTCATACCCAGCCCTTTTCTTCCCCCTTTGTTTTTTTCCTGTAGTCTTTTATTTTTAACCTTGCCCTCAACTGGCTGTAGAGGACAGTAGCAAAGTGCCAACCATCCCTTGTCTGAGGTGGAGCTTGTTCTCCTTGCGTGTAGACTGGCAGCCCGGGCGCCGTGGCTCTCCTGGAGCAGGTCTGATGATGCAGCTGTGATCGTCATCCCCTGTGTCAGGCTGGCACCTCAGATTTAAGTCACTGTCTTCTCAGTAGGTAGCTGAGCATGGTGCAGGGCGAGGCTAAACTTTCTAAAGCTGCTTCGTTAAAGCAAGTCTTCCTTCCAAAAAAAGGCGTAGGACAAATACATAAGCAGTGAATTCAAAAAAAGACAATGATTAAGGCTTGCCTTAAGCAAGTGTTTAAAAAATATATAGTTTCTTTTTTAAAAAATGCCTGTTTAAATTAGCATTGATGCACAACTGATTAAATGGGATAAAGATTGCTCAGCTCTTGTAATAGGAACCACAGAGCAGCTATTACTTTTAACACATCCTAATGAGAGAATTATCACCTCGTTTTATCCATTTTCCAATAATCATTCACAGGCCGTTTCCAACAGAGACTGCTCTAGGCAGTCTGGCTAACCCAGAGGATCTGCACTCTTTGCAAGCTGTCCTTTCTCACCTCTATTCAGCGAGTTCAATACTTGCTTTGAACTGCTGTGGTACCTGATGAGAACAAGGTACCAGCGCTGCTGGCTTCCCTCAAAAGCAAGCGCCAAGTTTCCGCAGGTAGTGGAGTCTAATGATGAGCATCTTTCTGCCAGTCCTTTCAGCAAAAGCTTTTGAGCCCCTGATTAAGTGTTGGGGCGCTCTGCTTAAGGAAATAATTTTGTGTAAAGGCAAACTGAGACCATGGCAAGATTCAGTCATTTATGCAAGATTATGTGAGCCAGTGTTTAAGCGCTTAAAGGTCCAAATAGATGCTAGTGAGATTTTCAAAAGACTTTATGCACCTAGGGCTTTTGGCTAGATTCCCAGGTTTCTTAATTTCTTTGTCTCAGCAGAGATAAGAGTAGCTGAACAGGCTCAGGCTGTGAGATTAGCAAAGGCATCAGTGCTCTTTGCCTGCAGTAGGAGGAGCATTGAGACAACGCTGTTCCGTTTGGAAAATCAGTCTGTGGATCTAATGGCTGTGTGCAGTGTAGTTTATTCAGAACGGTGCCTGCTGCCTTCCACTTATACTTGCCCCACGAGTGACTCAGGACCAAGTGTATCATAAATTCACACCTTTCTTTATGGTTCTCTAACTTCCCCTGTTAGACAAGCTCTTTATTTTAGCTTGTACATTTAAAAGAGAGAAGCGCAGGGTAATCAAATGGGAACGTGACATTCTCTCACCACCTTACCTCCCTTCCTGCCTCCTTTAGCACCCAGGAACCTGGAGCAGCGCAGGGTAAGCAGGAGCTTCCCCCAGCTTACCCCTTTCCTGCCTTATTCCCTATTTCTCTCCCCTTGGCCTTGTCTCTGAGCCCTATGCATGGACCTGGCCTAGGAGAGGGCTGGGACTTGGCACTGAGTGGGGAAAGGATGAGAACAGGAGTAGCAGCCATCCTGGAGATGGAGTAGGAGTTTAGAGGTGGGAAAGAGGCAAGCTGATAAGGGAAAGAAAAGATGGAAAAGGCTATAAATACCAGTACTGGGAGGAAAGGGGAGCACATGTCATCTCAGATCGCAAGTGTGTGTGCTAAAAAAGCCACCAGCACCCAACACTGCCTTGCAGAGCTGCAAGCCCAAGGAGTTCAAAAATCGTAGGAGTGATTTAAAATGAATATACAATGGATCTATTTGCTTTCTGGTTTTGAAATTACACAGTTAGTCTCCTTGTTTATTTTTCCAAGCTTTTAGCACATTTCTGATGGTTACAAATTTACTTCAGAAACAATAAAGCAAGCAAGTGATCATAAAAGCTGTACCAGCTGTACCTGTACCAGCAAATGTGAGTGTGAGGATCAGCACAGTAAGAAATTGTCGCCTGCCAATGTATTCTTGTGTTTGGATCCCTGGGGGCTGGGTAATAAGCAAACAAGGTGCATGATATACTCATATCATGCAAGCTTATATGCTCTCTGGCAGGGAGAACTTAAAACAAGCTCTTCTTTTATTACTGAAGAAGGTCTGAATCAAACTCCCCAGTCCATTACTCATTTTTGAATCCTGGCTTTGCTGGCTTTCTGAATTATCCTGCTATGAATCAGGATTGGCTCTGTGCAAGTGGGTGGCTAGTGATACACCAAAATGTTTCAGAAGACAAGAAAATCTGAAGTCTCTGAATTTGGAGCTCGCCTGACAAATCTGATTTTGCAGTCTGGGTCAAGGTTTGCAATATTCATTGCTGGTGCTGGCTAATTATAGATACCAGCTGCGAACTGGGTTGTGGTCCTGTTTTATAAGAACTCTTCAATTCCCCATCAGAGCAACTGGGAGATGCAGATTTCTTTGCAGACAAGTGACACATATCCTTGACACTTTCAAGTGTGTGTCAAGTGCTAGCTTTGATAACAGATAGTTTCTGCAAGACTAATGTGTCTGTCTGTGGATATGTATATGCAAGGTACAGACTTTGTTTGCATAGTATCTTTACAAGAGCATAATGGTTGGACCATTCTAGTATTTTGCCTTTAGATGTCTGCACAAATGTATTATATAGCATCAACTAGTTTATAATGGTATTGAGGAACCTGTAGAAATTGTATTTGTAGAAGCACCCAAGGGATTTAGAGTTTAACTCCCACTGATTAGTTATGAAGGAAAATTATAGAGTATGCTGCCAGTACAGTACTCCACACACAAACATTAATCCTCAGAATACTCTTGCAAGGTAAGTACTGCAGCTGAGCCTGATCCCAAGCTCATATAAGTGAAGGGAGAAACTCCCTCTGAAGTCAATGAAAATTGGATCATTTTTGTCACTCTACTGATACATCTTCTAGAGAAGGTTTAATGTAGAACTAAGTGACAATGATTGATGCCCCATTGGGAAAAAATTATCAAATTCTACCTAATTTGGAGCCAGTCAACCAAAGCCTGCTGCACTATAATGCTTAACCAGGTGTTAAATAGATACGAACTTCTTAGATTTTCCCTGTCAGAAGGAAATAAATAAAGATTAAAACAAGCTGGAATAAAAGAACTTTCAGGAACATCTCTTTTTTTTTTTTTTTTTTTCCCTTTCTTTTCTTTCAAATAGAGAATTATAGACTGGCTTTATTCTAGGTGGGGTTTTTTTTGTTTTTTTTTTTGTTTGTTTGTTTGTTTTTTAATGGCCTCTTCTCTTAAACAGGGCAGTGCTTAGTTGACATGACAAACCATCCACCAGGTTGTCCCTAATAAGATGACTCTGCAGCATTATCGTCCCCGTCTTTCTAATGGCACACAGAGGGTAAATGACTAGGCCAAGGCCACAAATTGAGAATATTAGGCTGTAGGATTCCCAGCTCTGTGCTCAGATCACTAGATCATGCTGCCTTTGAGAGAGAAGAGATCTTCCCAGTGACGTCCTATGCCTAAAGCTGGAGCACTCTGGGCGTGCTGCGAAGAAGCGAGCACTGGGTATGATATAGAGACGTAAACACTGTTGTGAGAGCCCATCATGGGCACCTGAATTGCTTCTGAAATCAATGTTTCACTGTGGCATCTGGCTCCCCAAACAGCAAGTCTGGGGCTGGTGGCGGGCTGGTACCAGCGCTTTGGGTAAATTGTCACTCAGCGTTATCAGGGTTGATGTTTGGTTTGAGCTAACACAGTCTTCTTCTAACATCTCTTCATGTGATTTCTTCTGCCTTATGTCTGGGAGGCCAGTGTTGAATTAATCCTGAAAGCAAGCAGCAGAGCTCCTCACAACGAGGTGCTTGGGTGATTTGTGGGTTTTCACCTCCACTTTCACTCTAGCATCCAACTCATCCCATTCCTTCCAGCTGTAAATACTGTCTAAGATTCAAACACCTCTCCCTCAAGCCAGTGGGGCTGGTGTGTAAGGCTGAACAGTGCTCCTTTGGGAACACTGTTGCAGGTGCTAAAATGAACCCCAGATTCAGGTGTCCTGCAGCCAGGACAACCCATTCTGACAGCTCATCACTTCCATCTCCCTGACAAGCCTGAGAGCTTCTACATTGCTCCAGTAACCAAGGCACTGACTGGATTACATCTTTTATCTTTACCCTCTGTTATTTCCACTAACTTTTATTTTTCTATTGAGCAGCAGATGAAGATGAAGATAAAGATGATGACTTCCGAGCTCCACTCTACAAGAACGTGGAGATTAAGGGAATCCAAGTACGGATGAAATGGTGTGCCACCTGCCACTTCTATCGTCCCCCACGCTGCTCTCATTGCAGTGTCTGTGACAACTGTGTTGAGGTAACACTCCTGTCAAGTACGTGATCTGATGGCTTTTTCTTAGTGATGGGGTTGTACATACTATTGGATACATGCAGTTAGATGGTTGCCTCAGTATTTTAATTCTTGAAAGTCCCCAGCTTTAACCTTGTTGGTGATTTCCTGCTATTATGTACCACTTGAAATATTAGTCCTTCATATGATGTATGTTACATGTGCAATAACGTTTCATGCTAACCTTATTGCCAATTATAATTAGGTTAAAATTTTACAGTGCTGGTTATTATCTTCCTCAAGCTAATTTCAGGGTTGTGAATAAAGGGGAGAAAGGGAGAGCCACGATGCAGAGGCAGAGTTCAGGAGAGCAGGAAATCCAGGGTGGACCATACTAGCATGTGTGCTTTATCAGCTAATGCAGGAACCAGTTTGTTCCAAATTCAACCATGAGCCCCAGGTGATACACAGGTGTGTGCCCTATTTCCTTTGCAAGAAAGAGCTGTGTTACAGGCAATGCTGTGTGAACTTTAAGAAGACCAAACTCAGACTTCAGTGAGTGATTCTCAAATTGGCTGAGCTTAGGACTCAGTGCCCCAGCTTAGAGCATGAAGTCATTCATGCCTTTGAGTTTGGTACATTTGAATTGTGAAGCTTTCATATTTCTTGATAGCCCAGAGATCTTGGTGAAGCATATGAGATTAAAAAACGAAACAAAACAAAAAATCCTTAAGGCATGATTTGGGACTAAAACATTTTCCAGACTCCTAAATACAGAGCACAGTATCCGCAGTATTGCCAGGAGCATCTTTGTTTCTGAGCTACCAATTTCACTTCTTAGGCATTATTTCTGCTGCAACGTCTTCTTTGCTTTTTTTTTTTTCAATGGAAAGTTGACGTTTTTATTATGTCTAAAATGTATCCAGCTGTGCCTTTTAAATGAAAGGATTTGCTGATTAGAAAAGCAAAACAACAACAACAACGAAGTCAGCTGTGATGCTGTGTACCTCATGTTTGTCCTAACCCTCTTGGCCATAAGTAAGAGAATGGTTCTAAAGAAAACAGCACAGCTATTTGTTCAAGAAAGACTGGGTTATCTTATGTCCGTGATGTTCTCTAAGTTATAATTAGGTAGAAGAAGTGCTGGGCCTGGTAACCATCAGTAGATAGGACAAGCTTGTCCCATTGCAGAAAGCCTTAGGTGGGTGCTGGGTCTGAGGAGCCCTGGAGGGGCTGCTGAGGACACTGAGTGGACAGAATTGATGGAATTTTTTTACTCAACTGCGGCTAATTGCCAAACAGAATTTTCCACAGAGAACCTGAATCATTCCTGATTTTAAAGCAAATGTTTTCGCTAATTCTTGACTTCAAGGATTGTTTAGATGACGGTAAATTCTCAATTGTCCCATGAAATTCCTTCCTTCTGCCCTCCCCAGATGCTTGGCATGAAAATCAGTTTTCAACAACTGAAGTTTTGCTAAAAATAGATTGCCCAAAACTCACTAGTGTAAACACTTGCAATTTCATGCAGCCGTAAGGCCTCCAGAGGAGTCAGTTTTGTGCAACAGAAAGGAAAATGGGAGAGAATCCAAGAGTAACCTAAATAAATTAGCAGCACACAAGGTGACTCTGCCTGGCTCTCGAGAAGCTATATCAACAGTCAGATCAGTTCCGTGTTCCTTACTATTCTAGTGGGCAAGAAAGAAGCTCTCATTGTATAATTAAATTATGAATGCTGGGGAGGAGTTTAGGCAAAAAACATTAATGACTTTTGAATTGATAAATCATAGTCTTAAACAGTGTATTTTATTGATTTCTGTGATGCTTATTTCTCAGTGCACCAGCAGTGCTTGGAGACAGCGTTAGGAGAAGCTCTGCTGGCGTTTCCATATAGGGCCCAATTAGGTTTGTAGTTTACATATTTTCAGTTTTGGGCTAAAGAGAGTGATAAATGTTCTGAGCCCAAATAAAACTGAGTCAATTTGATTATAATAAGCAAACAAACAAGAAAAAAAAAAATGACACTTGCAGAAACAAAAGCAGTGAAAACCTAAAGCATGCTGTGACCAGCTGGACCAAAATATGAATCCATGAGAAAAGTAGTCAGATCTTTATTTGCTTTACTGAAGTGTGCACCGTGGATATTTATACAGTTCCATAAGCTATGGATTATTTTGGGACTGCATACACCTAGATTTGCATCGTAGGCATATGCTCTGTCAGCATTTCAGACATAGCCTGAAATAATCTTTATTAAATTGCTTCTGTCATTTTCTAATGTTCTTTGAGAAAGCTCTAATCCATTTCTTCTCTTTTGTAAATTTTCAGTAAAAATGTCGCTCAAAACATATTAGTATGGAAACCCCTTTGTCATTGGTGGGGAATGTTTAAAGATAATATTACTATAAAACAAAAAATAAACCACTAATTGGTTGATGCAATGGGAGTGTAATATCTGCTCTGAATAACACAGAAATGGGAAGGATTTATTTCTGAGTGTCTGATCTTGTTTTGACTTAGGCACATCAAGAATAATCCCACTGAAGCCAGAGGATTTGCATGCTTATAAATCTGTGTAAAGGCACTTTAATAGTGTCTACAGCTTGCCCTCATTATAAGCCTTTTGCTAAAAGGGATGTAGCTTTATGAGGTACTTTGAACTCTTGACTGAGATGACTAGTTAGTTTTCGTTTTCATAACTAATGTATTTTTCCAGAATTTTGTCTACATCTTAGCTAGATTTTCTTTGAGGACCTGCTTGGTAAAAAAAAAAAAACATTTTTCATGAGGCCCATGAATTACAGTGAACAAGCCCTGGATTCATTCAGTTACCTATTAATACAGAAATATGGGAGGAGAATTATTTGGCTAGCAGCAGTATTGCATTCTCAAAACATTAGAGGCTATAATAACTTCATTGTAACTGACTCCTCATGCAAAGGATGATGAAAAATTGGTGCTTCTGCTGTCAAGAGAGAAATAGCCTGTCTTTTTTTTTATGTATAGGCATAGACACCTCTGGGTCCCAAGAAGAGCCTTATAAAGAGGGTGTCGCACGTTGCAAAGCCACAGAGCTATCCTGATGTGATTTTAGATAATGATGGTTCATACTGATCTCTAAGACGATGTATTTCCTTTCACCAGTTGGATATCATTCCCTGTCTCTTCCTTTCTTTACAAGGATTTTGACCATCACTGCCCATGGGTCAACAATTGCATAGGACGGAGGAACTACCGCTATTTTTTTCTCTTCTTGCTGTCCTTAAGTACACACATGGTTGGAGTATTCACCTTTGGGCTGATCTTTGTATTAAACCATATGGAAAAGCTGGGGGCACCTCATACCACCATTACGTATCCTTCTTTTTGGTCTTTCAAGAGTCAAGGTGGCCTTAAGGAAAATGTGAAAGAATGAATGTAAAGATTTGTCTTCCTGGAAGTGGTAGAGATCTACTCCTCTCCTGATTCCCTTTCCCTTTTCCCTGTAAACGCTTAGTGCAGGTCTTCTGTACCCCTCTGACCTATGTAGGCACCAGTTACACTCAAAACTGTGGCTGACCTTCCATCCTTCTCAGTCATTGCCACGGTGACCCAGCAGAAAGGGGTATGCTGCATTCCTGAATTTTATTTCTATGTGGACGTGACTCTACACAGCTGGGTACTATTTACTCTATTTAAAACACGATATAGTAAATTTTGCCCTAGAGGCAGTCCCTCTTCATACAAGCATAATACATCTACTAATATATATGCTAATTAACATATGTTTTTGTTGAATGTTTTTGGATCAGAAATGTCTATATAATCGTTTTGTGGGATTATAGAAAAAATACTTCTCTTAATATTATTTTCTTGCAAATGTTCACCAGAGTACATATGTACAGAAAACATGTCAAAATCTGCTTAAACATATTTAATGCTGAAGAGTGATTGAGAGGGGATAGAGGATGAAGGGAAAATACAAAGTTTTGTTTGACCCACATTGGTGGACTTGAGGGCAGATGGGAAGCAGAGGGGTTAACAGGGAAGTAAACCTGACAGATTCATCCCACTGAAAAGCAGGCTGTCAATCCTTAGTAGCCACTTAGGTGTTTCAAGGAGAAAGGGAAAAACCTGCCATAAAGCGTTTTGCTGCAATTTTATGCTGACATTAGCTCCCTGGTTTTGGGAGATTCTCCTCCCACTGACAGGTTAGAGCACAAGAGTCTTTAGAAGATGGTTATGGCCAGAATCAATGAGTTCATGTTTTATTTTTAAACCATCTCAAGGAGAAGGAGCCAGTCTAGGAGCAGAAATAAAGCAATGTATTTGCTTGAGGCACTGGTCGATGGGAGCTATAAAATGAAGATGCAGGGAGGTCGTTGCTCTGCCAGCCTGGTGGTTTTGAGATCCATCCATCACTGTCTGACTGCATATTTTTAAACTGCAGAGAACAGATGATATGATTAGATACAACAGACCAGTAAAGGCCTAAAAAAAAGATGACTGTATTGAAGAGAAAAGGATGGGAAACTTCCAACTTTCAAATGCTAATTACAAACTTATATGCTGAAGAGATAAGAGTAGGATTTGCTACTGGTCCGAAAGGATTCCCATAACATATCTGAGGTTTAATTCCAAGGTAGACTTATCTTTGAGGGGAAATTTAAATAGCCTGATTAAAGGTACAGAATATTCTCCCTGTTTTCAAGATTGTTTTTCTCCTTCTTCCCTTTCTTTTCTTCACACCCTCATTTTCCCTTCACTGATTCCAGTTTCTTTAACTCCTGGATACAGAATGGCTGTGATGTGTGTGGCTGGGTTATTCTTTATCCCAGTCATCGGTCTCACTGGTTTCCATATCGTCCTCGTGGCCCGGGGACGCACAACCAATGAACAGGTAAGACCCAATTCTTTCTCCGTGCTTGTCCTAAGTTGTGGAATGGGGAAGGAAATAAAGAGAAAGTTCATGCAAGTCAGCTCAGATAAAGCTAAAACTGAACCAAACCTTAGCAGTAATGCACATACTAGGGCTTTTGTCAGGATTGAGGAAGATTGCCAATTTTTTTCCCGCATTTTTTCCATGGGTACACTGCACACAATGACTTCTAATCACAAAAGATCAGCACAAGCTTATTTACTACTTAAAATCAAGTCACTCAGAGCCTTGTAATAGGTTTTATGTGGTGAGTGCTGTCAACCCAGAAGTTCAAACTTCATGAGTCAGAGGGAAGGAATCATGAGACAGAAAGGAAAAGATTAAATCACACTTTCGTCCTGTCTCCCGACACGCTGGGCCCGCCGGCAGCCCCCTCTGCCCCAGTGCGGCGTGAGCTGCCTCTTCGTGCCTCGCTCGCACGCAGAGGCCGTCGGCGAGCAAGGGGCCAGCACCACGTGGTGAGCCAAAAACACAGTGGAACTCGTCATTTCCTAGCTGTTATCCAATGTGTATAATCCTGGGGAGAGGCAAAGCCATAGGCATGTGCATATCCCACAGCAGATGCCACAGATCCGGCCATGGACGGCCGGTCGGCTCGTGCCGTTC
>VZSV01000122.1:917109-941860 GCA_013398735.1 Nothocercus julius | reverse complement strand
TGTCTCCAGCTTCCTTCCCAGCCCCGTGTGTCTCCAGCCTCCTTCCCAGCCCCATGTCTCCAGTGTTCTTCCCGAGGCTGATCCATGGTGCGCGTGCCGGGGTGCTGCCCCTGCACAGCTCCAAAGCTCTGCTCGCACGTCGGCCTTCCCGCGCTCCACGTGTCCTCCCCGCTCCGCGCCCGCGGGCTCGGCGCTGGGTGGCACGCAGATGGCTTCGTGCTTGCTGGGGCTCACGTTGCTGCTCTGCAGGCGAAGGTGAAGACACCTGTGTGAGGCCAGGCCTGTGGGGACTAGGACGAGATGGTGTGTCCTATCCAACGGGAGATCAATAAACCCTTTATCTGAGCAGTGTGAGGGGTGAAGACAAGAAAAGATTCTGAATCCGTAATTGGTGCCTAACGTGACTTTGAAAAAAGCAGGCTTGCTGTCGCAGTAAATCCCTACGTGCTTTTTTTCTGTCTGTCTCAGTCCTGCTCAGAATCAGCTGCTCTTCACTTCTTTGAAGTGATTTTGGCCAAGTGTTACGTTCAATAGCACTAGTAATAGTAGTGTGAAACCCAGGGCATTTTGGCCTCAGAGCCCAGATTGTGTTCTCCTCTAAGCTAGTTTGTGGAAACAAGGAAAATTGTCTATGAGAATTTTAGCTAGAGGAAGAAGGAGAACAGGAAAAAATGGTAAAGTAAAATCTAACTTCTTGTATTTGCAGCTACACTAAAATTGAGATATGTTGAGAATTTTGCATTTAAGAAGATTGAAATAGCTATGAGAAAAGGCATCCTGATTTGCTTTGTTTTGCTGAGCTGCCAGACCCCTTGAGATTAACCTATCTTCCTAGGGCCTTTGCCAAAAATCAAGTATAATCTTCGTGGCTGTTCGGTCACATACAGTATCTAGCACAGGTTGGATGTTCCAAACTGTCGTGTCCCTTTCAGAGGAAGCACATTTAAGTAATTAGACCCCCAGACCGGGCATGATGGATATGAGATCTACTCCTGACTTTGCTACTTTTTAAAAATATTCCTTTTTTTTTTTTTTCTGCAGTCTCAGTATTGATTCTCCTTTCTCACACTGTTAGTTATCTGCTGTCAGCTCTCCACTTACAGAATGCCCAGCTATGCTCGTCCTTTTTCCCCATTACATTTTATAGGCCAGTGGTATAGCTATTTGTGGTGTTTTACTGTAAATTCTTGGTATTTGTTCATTCCAGAGATTGCAGGGTTTGGGCATTCATACCAGACAAACTGTTATTTAGGAGTGTATAGTGGCTGAGGTTATATGTTTGTGAGCTTCTGAATGCCTCTGAAAGTCATTTATGGAATCAAAATAACCCAACATCTGATCATATCATGGTATTTTTAGTTTCTGAATAGAGCAAACAAATATCTTTCCTTTTGAGACAGCTTTCTATCAGTGAATGTCAAAGTATTTTAGAAACCAAATTGGTGTAAATGGTGGTGCAATCTGATAGGTAGAGAAATTTTATCTTCACATTGTGTGTGAGAACATGGGCAGAGAGATGTGAAGTGTTTTACCAGCATCTGACGGCAGGTCAGCTTGAGCCAGGAATGACTGCAGATGTGCCAGGTGTCCCAGGCCCATGCTGTAGTCATCAAATTATTCTTCCAACATACAAAACTTCCAACATTTCAATATGTTACATTAAAGAGGCCAGCAAAAATATATTGCAAAATCATTTAATCATTGCAATTTTATGCGCAGGTAATTAAAGTGTTTCTGGTACTCTGTAAATGTGGTGCGAGGTCAGGCCTGTGACTTGATTAAAATGCATTACTTGCAAACAGCAACAGTAATGATTTTAATGGTAACCACTATTAATCTCTCTGCCTTTATTGGTATTTATTCCCATGTGGTTATATTCAAGTACCTGGGCTGCCCGTAGAGTGAAACCCTTTACAGAGCTAATGCAGATCATCATGGATCCCGCCAGTCTCATTTTCTTTGAGCAGTTAATTTCCAAGCCAGCACCGTAATCCCGGGGGAGCTCCTGGCTCCCTCCCATGCAAAGCAGCGGTTGATCCTGGAAATGGGATGCGATTGGGGGACACATGGCCCTGGTCCAAGGCTAGGAGCGTAGAATCGACATTCCCATCAGTTTGGAGGCAACTTGCTGGGAGAGCAAAGGCGATGGGGAAAGACTGGAACCAAACAACCCTCTGGCTGACGAGTTTCGGAGCAAGGCGGCCTTGTGCCGGCGCTGCAAGGGCTGGGGGTGTTTCTGCAGCGGAGGTTGGAGCTCTGCCCTGAATTGTCGTTGCAGGTGACGGGTAAATTCCGGGGGGGAGTGAACCCTTTCACCCGCGGCTGCTGCGGAAACGTGGAGCACGTGCTGTGCAGCCCCCTGGCCCCCAGGTAAGCGGGAGGCTCCGCGCCAGGCACAGGGGAGGTGGCGGAGGTGGCGGGACGAGGGGGACGGCGCTTGGTTGGGCTCACAAGCCAAAGGCCGATGTGCTGCGAGCTGCCGAGCAGCCAGGCACTGCTCAGCCGGCGGGAAACGGGGAGCGAAGCGGGACACTCGCGTCGGCAGAGCCTGAGTATGGCACGGACGTCGTCTGCCAAGCAGTTTGATTCAGAATCTTCACCCCAGAAACGTATATTTGGAATAAACAAATGATATCAAGAGACGATAAGCCAGTCTTGCTAAGATGCTTATCCTGTGAAACTCAGTAACAGGGTAAATTCCACTGTTATCAGCTTCCTGACATAACTTCTCGCAGTGCACAGTCCAAACCCAGGATTGTCATCTGCTGGGAAGACCGAAGGTGTCTAAAATCAGCCTTTCCCCTTTAGTCTTAAATCTAATTTAAGGCTACTGTGGTTTTCAATCTCACTGACACTTCCATTATCATAAAACAGATTTCCAACCAGGTCTACATTACGGAATGTGGGGTTTTATTTATGGCTTTCTATTTTGGGGGAAATAGATTTATTCTTTCACATTTTGAAACTAGAATTTTAAGGCAATAAATCAGGTGGAGTATAAATATCCTAGGTGCGGAGTGGTCCAGCTTGCGTACAGGCCTTTATCTCAGCCTCAATACTGTTATCTGAAATATCATGAGTTTTTTTTTATTTTTATTTTTGGCTTTGCAACAAATAAGTCTTGAAAGACTCTTACGGATATTAAAGTGAAGACACAGGAATAGTGCCTTTGTGTGACCTGGACCTCTTGTCTGTCAGTACTTCAACAATCACCTGTGTTTTTTATTGCATCCCTTCTTCTTCTTCGCTAAAATTCATCCTCTTTTTATTGCTTTTCTGAACTGAGATCCATTGAAATAAATGTAGCTTACCTACTAGATTCTGCCACATTCTTAAGCCTTATCTTGGAAGCAGGAGGATTTTCCTGTTTCTGTCTTGTTCTTAGTTGTTGTTTCTTTTAATGATGACTGTTGAACGCTTAATTAGGTACATAGTTGAGCCCAAGAAAAGGCAAGCTGTGAGCGTGAAGCCTCCCTTCCTCCGACCGGACCTGTCTGAGCGGCAGATCACCGTGAAGATCAGTGACAATGGGATCCAAGCCAACCTCAATCGCAGCAAGGTAACGTGACCTCCGTGACCTCCGTACTCAATCCTTTTGAGGATTGAGGCTTGAATTGTTACCAAGCCTGGAAATAACTTTTGTCTTTGAAAATTTCCTTGAGATAATGCATCTCTTGGAGAAAATCGTGAAAGCTGAGTCCTTTTCTCACACGTCTTCCTCTGAGAGTAACCCAGGATTGGTAGCAGGAGCTGTTGATGTAGCAGAGCTCCTCTTACAGTTCTATAACAGAGCATCTTCTGGCATCTTTTGGAAGATGCTGGTATTCTTTCAGCAGTTAGTTACTCTCTGTCCCAAGGTTTTCCGCCTCTTTATGTTTAAAGTAGTTTTAACAAAGTTACCACATTGCAGGAACTCTTGTACCACCAGGTCATGCTTTGAGGAAGATTAGGAGTTTTGAAATTGCAGGAAAGCCTGTGATGCAATGAAAAAAATATAATCCCGGAAGTTTAGTTTTGCTCCTTCCCCTTGGGTTTTTTGTTTGTTTGTTTGTTTTTTGTTTTTCTGGGTATGAAATATAAGTATTTGGTTAGTCATATAAAAAGCAGTGGATTCATGAGAAAGCAGTTTTTTGCAGGAGACTCTTTCAACTCTCAACTCTACTTGTTGAGAACTGGAAAATTGCTAGAAAATGCTAGAAAACACCACTGTCTTATCTAAAATGATGCTAATGTTGTTCAACAGGCCAAGTAAACAAGAATAGTGCATTTAAAATTATCCTGGTTTGCTATAATAATGCTAATTTTATACATGATAGTCCTTATCTGTAGTGGATGCTGCAGCATGTTTGTCATCCCAGGTGTAGGTTATTCTTGTTCATCAGTAACCCCAGTGCTGTGACAGGTTGTTATCTAAAGGGCTATGAGTAACAATTGATTCTCTGCTCGTTTTCAGTCTAAAATTAGCTTGGAGGGTCTGGACGATAAAAGCATGGACATGCAGCCGCCTCTCCCATCCAAAGGAGATCCAAGCAAGTACTCCGAGCTAACAGGGCAGCTGGGGGCCAGTGAAGGTACTGTTTCGTGATCAGTTTTTACCTTTAACAATAAGAAAATGTTTCCGGTTCTTTAATAAGCTCTGAGTATCCTTTCAAAACAGTAATGGGATCTGGGTGAAGGGCTTTGTATTTGCAGGGGTTCTGAGCTAGGGGAATAAACAGCAGGAAAGGGAGAGAAAAGTCAGCTTGCAGCGGCTCATTCATCCACAATTTGTGGAGTTTTGCATAAAAATAATGCAAGTTTTAATCTTTCTGGAAGACAGCTCAGTTTGCAGAGGACCATGGATAAGGGGGAATTAGGCGCGACAGCCTCTCCACACATTTTTAATACAACCTCCTTTTTTTCTTCCAGAAAGTGGCCTTTCACCTAAACTGATCAGCCCTCCTACACCTGCCATGTACAAATACCGACCGTCTTTCAGCAACAATCCCAAAGTCCACTATCATGCTGCACCTGAGCAGGTGAGCAAGCCACAGGACCGTGGGAAAAATCTGATTTTTGCTAATCCTAAGCAACTTCAAACAGAGGGTAAATTCACCTCTGGGCTCTTGGGAATGTCAGAGTGCAAAAGCAAGCACCACCACTCAGCTTGGGTAGGAACAGTGTGGATTTTCACTATGTTCTATGTAAAAACATGTCTGCTTTATTGTGCTCCTCTGTGGAGCGCCATACGTCTGTCCGGCTGAGCACAAGCGTGCACTGATGCTTTACTAGGGTCAGGACTTGATCCTAAGGTGCTGAGAGGTGTCAGGTCCCATTGGCTTCTCCTGACACGGATGCCAGCTCCCATTTGCTTCAGCGGGAGCCGTGCACGCTGAGCGCTTCTCTGCATCAGCCCTTCAGGCAAGGGACAACATGCTCAGTGATTCCTTAACATGTCAGCTTGCAAAACACAAAGAGCTTTTAAGGCATCACAAGAGATATTTTAGCTAAACTTAAAATTAAAGGAATATTCTGTGTCTGACCTGCTTTAGCACCTTCTTAGAGCATCTGGGTAACATATTTATAAAGCAAAACCCTCAAAACAAAACTTGGCATTTCTTCCTGACAAAAACCCAAGATCCAAACAATTAAAGGGAGACTTTCTCTTGGCATGAATGCTCCCTGTTTTCTTTTAGCTTAGTAGTTTTGAAACTGCTTATACTGTTTCCTTTGGAAGCACAGCGCAAAACTAAGCCTGCTGAAAATAAGCCCGTTTTTCTCACTTTTCTCTTTTTTGTTATTATCACGAACTTGTTGCAAATAGCCCTCAGAGACCTGAAAACAGCAGTTTGAAAATCACTAGTCTAACTTGTATATTGGCAATATGTATGGAAATCTTCATACGTCCATGGTGATAGCCTTAAACACACAGCACAATGCAGTTTTCTTAAGATTAATTTTGTCAGCTTCTCCAACGTCATTCCTGCAATAACAAGCCAGGAGGTGATGTAATTAAGGAAAGGAAAAAGTGGGAGTGATATGTAATTGAGTGTTTCTAAGCAGCAGCACTGCAATGAGACAGAATGTTCTTTAAATGACGAAGAAAACTTTGCTAGTGTCCTTTGCACTTTGAAAACACAGGCGGTTGTAGACAGTGGAATCCCATTTAGCACCAAGTCCAGGGTTTAATCTGACTGCAGTAAATACTTGTAAATCTTCTCTCTGGATCTGATCAAAGAATGAAGAAAACATTGGTTTATGAAAGGAAGCATGAGAACAACGGTGTTTATTATATGCTAGAAGTTTAATATCCTATCATCTTCACCACGTGACAAATGGCTTGCCAGCCAATTCAAGATACTGTATTTGCAGGTACCAGCCATCGCTTAACTTGTAATCTCTTGCAAGCAGCGCTGTGCGCCATGGATCATATCCTGTATCATGATACAGTAAGGGAGATAACCATGGAAGGCATCTTCATTCAGCATTTCTTCACTCAGCACCTAGCTCTAGATGCAATATAGATAAGAGGACGGGCTCCGACGCGGGTGGGTGATGGGGCAGTGCTGTGCTTTGGGAATGGGGTCAGTGTCTCTCTGTCTGCGGGCAGCTCCTCCAAACCCATCCCAGGACTATGGTGCTTCCGTAGGCTGGTCAGGGTGCATACACTGAGCTTTGCCAATGCATTCACCTTCCTCATAGTAAAGTGGGAACATTACAAAAATGAGTTCACTTGGCAAGCTGAGAATTGCATTTATTTGTCTGCCAAGGCATATCTAAGCAGAGGGCATGGAGGGACAGGGAGTAGCTGGTGTGAGGAGTATCATGTTTCTCTTCTGTATCAGCTCTTCAGCCTGTCAACGAAGCTCTGCTTCTGGGCTGTAAAAGCTGTAAGGAAAGGAGAGCAGAGCACAAGGATGCACAGCCCAAATATACTTACAGGCGACATCATTTCTCTCTCCTCCTCCTTCACAGGCTGTCACTTGGTCTCCTTTTTTTCTGGAGAAGGACAAATTTAGCACCATACTCTTCAAGATAGTGTGCTGGTTTGCACATTTGTCTATTTTCTAGCTCAAACACACAAATTGGAAGAAAAGCATAGAATAAAACATATTTTTGCTAGTTACACTTTTTCGTAATTTGCTTCTTAAAAGAAACTGGATGAAGGACAAACTGCACTGATTGCGTTTCTGGTTAAATGTGTGACCAGTAATCCCCCTTTGGTGCAGAGTCAACATAGCCAATTGATTGTGCATTGCTGCAAACTCTTCCTTAAGGAACCCACAAAAGCATTTGCTTAGCGCATCCTGGCCTTTTAAGGGAACAAATCTCTAAGTAATATTTTACAGAGTGAAAACCAAGTGAGACCCTCCCTACTTTCAATGTGTATAAATAAATTGTGTCTTATGTTTCTTTCTCCAATGCAGCAGTCTCTCCCACAGAGGCAGTAAAAGAGAGAAAATTCCTTACTTTTGTTGCCTAAACTTCGGTTTACAAAATTGGCTTCTGGCATAGGTAGCCTCTGTGCTTTAATTAAGCTTAGATGCTTAATTTTGAAGACTTATGGCTTGAAATTCAGAAGTAGCAAATATTCATAGCTCTGGGTAAAGTGGATAAGAGTGTGTAGGTCCCCAGTGTGTTGAGCTGAAGCCAAAGGTATGTCTGACTCAGCACTCAAAACCAAACATCCCTCAAATCAAGAGCTCTTTGCAGAAAACTTCAAGCAAAGTGCTTTCCAAGGGCAGTGTTATCAGATTACAATCTGATTTACCTTGACAGTGTTACAGTTTTGAAGGCGCTCTGGTGTTCTGTGTTTTCAGTGTTCAATGTATTGACATATTTATTATTCTCAATGTTATTTAGCTCTTAATGATTCCTTCTCGCTTCCAAGATTCTTATCCGCGGGCTCTTTTCTCACCGTGTGCTCCCCACAGAGAGCAAACCCGTGCATATATATGACAGACTTTTTTTTTTTTCCTCATGTTCACCTGTGTTTCAGATCTCCATGCAGGAGGGACACAGCCAAGGAGCTCTAATAGAAGAGGATGACAGGAGCCTGGATTACCAGTCAGAACCCAGCCTGGACATCCCCAGCTACAGGAAGAGCTCCCTCCACAAGACCTATCAGTCTTCCCCACTCCAGATAGATTCCTTTGCCATCAATTCCCGATCCCTGAGCCTCAAATCTGCCGGCAGGAGAGGGACGGACAAAGTGCCCCTTCATCCAATAAAGTCTGAAGGGGCAGCTTCCACCCCGTACAAAAGCATCTTTTCCCCCAACTCCCTGTCGAACAGAAATGGGAGCCTGTCCTATGACAGCTTGCTAAACCCCATGTCGCCCTCGGGGAGGAAGTGCGTCGCTCACTCTGCGCTGGGCTCCGTGGGGTACCACTCGCCGTACTTATCCGCCAAAATGTGCCACCTGCGGGGGAGCGAGCTGCAGCGCCAGCCGCCGCAGAGCTTCAGCCCCGTGCTGGGGGGCCCGGCCCCACATCAGCGAGACCCCTCTCCAGTCCGCTACGACAACCTCTCAAAGACCATTATGGCATCCATCCAGGAGAGGAAAGAGATGGAAGAGAGGGAGAAGCTCCTCCACTCGCACCCCGATTCAGTGTTTGCAGACTCGGGTGTCTACGACACCCCCAGCTCCTACAGCCTTCAGCAAGTCAGCACGCTCTCCGAAGACCCCCGCAGCATGGCGATGAGATACGGATCTAGAGACAATCTGATGGCTGCTGCCAGTTTTAGCACAAGGAACCCTATACTGCAGTCCTCAGTGTCTTCACTCTCCAGTGCAGTGTCAAGAGCACCAAGGACTTCCACAACCTCTCTGCAAGCTGATTTAGCCAATAACAATGTCCAGTCCCATCAAGCACTACAGGGCAGGGTGAGCAACGGCTCCTACAAATCACCGGGCCACCAGGTCCCATCGTCCCCCACCGGGATGCCTAGGTCCCCCTCTTACGGAGGCCCCAAGGCTGTCTCATTTGTAAACACTGTGGAAATCACAGAGGTGCAGTCGGTGGGAGCACAAAGGTAGGTGTTTCTTTATGAGCCTCGTCGCAATGAGCGCCCACTCGCTAACGGGGTACAGCAGTTATTCGCAGGCAGGACCAAGGGGACCTGTCTGCTCCAGGCCAGCAAGAGTAGAGGTTTGCACTTCAGGTCTCTGGAGAATCTCAGAGTAACCTCACCATGACTAAATTTTGCAGTAATCAGTCAAGGTGGAAAATTCAAAGTGGTTTAATGCCTTAACTGAACTGGATGGTTATTTGCAAGGCAGGGGGGGGGATTGCCTCCCTGTTGTGCACAAAAGGGTGTCTTGCCCTTGTTGCTTGCAGAGGGAAGGGAGGCTGGATCCAGCCGTTGTGCAGAAGGAGAGGAACAGCGGGGGACATGGTACCTGCCACCACAGCTGGCACAAAGGGGCCACAGGGCCAATGCACTCCTGGTAATTGTGCTTGGCACAGAGCTCTCTATTTAGCTGTATTGAGTGTCCCATTACACCGAAATGGTGCAAGATGCACAGGCCATCCTTGAAGGCCTTGCTGTCCCCTTCCTTTCTCTATGAAAGGGGGGATGGAGAGGGTTTGCTGGGCTGAGAACCTGAGTAGTGGTGTTGGAGCAAGATCCTCAGCTGCAGCTTCTGCATATGCTCATCCTGCTTGTCCTTTTGGAGAATGTGGACTTGACAAGGAAAGTTGGAAAAGAGTCAAGTGATCCTGAAGTTTTCGGGGAATTGTAGTTGTTAAAATGATGGACTTGCTGATGTTAAACAGACTGATGTCCCATTCCCATCTTTGAACCTATTAAACTCATGAATTGGCTTCAGCAAAATAAGGCCTGTGAGTTTTCTGGTGCCCTGTTAAGCCTTGGATGTCCAATGCTGTGGTGGGGCAGAAAGTTGCTGATATGC
This sequence comes from Nothocercus julius, assembly GCA_013398735.1. Classification (NCBI taxonomy): domain Eukaryota; kingdom Metazoa; phylum Chordata; class Aves; order Tinamiformes; family Tinamidae; genus Nothocercus; species Nothocercus julius. The sequence continues at coordinate 931,965 of VZSV01000122.1, read as the reverse complement.
AAAGTTGTCTCTCATTCCCTGTTTCTTGCTTATGCTGTTGGCTTGTTGGTCCCACTGCTTTTACATATATGTATGTTTAAAAAGCAGAGCCTGTAAATACACCCCAGTTCAGTATTCTAAAGTGCCAAAAAAGTACTAAGTGTGGCAGAAGTGGTCAAGCTACTTAAATACACACAGTCCCTGTTTGATGTTAAAGCAAGTTGCAGACATTAGTTATCGCTGAAGAAGGTCTTTACTGAACTTCCTGAAGTCAAGACTTGAGGACAGTTTCAGCTCAGACTTTTATAGCTCTTTGGTGAGGCACATGTATATTGTGGTGCAGTTTTCTGTGCACCCTGGCAGTAGGTGAGAGGAAAGAAGAGAACTTGAGGAGTCCTCTTGGCTACAATTTGGGCATCCTGGAGCTTCCTGCCTCGGCTCAGTTTGGATCTGCTGTTGTGGCTTCCTACTCTTCATCTCTTGTGTCCTTGGGGGATGAGCAACACGATTTTGACTAACTGTGAATATTTAGATGGAAATTTTATTTTTTTTCTGAGTATTTTATTTCTTGTAAGTAAAACATGGCTTGGATTAACTTGGCCATGGAGACAAGTAACCCCTGCTGCATCCTCCAGCTTTTAATGAAGTTAGTGTCGGGCAACAAAACATGTAAGGAAATGACTAAATAAACTGATACAACCAGGGCTTGATCCAGGTGTCTAAAGGTTAAACTAATTCTCTCTTTGCAGTGGCCTTTCATCAAGTCCATTGGCTTCAACTAGGTTACTCCTGTGCTTGAATATTTTGCAGCTTTGAGACTCAGTGTAACAGGGATAGTTGTTCATCCTGAATAAAGCTATTCTGCTATCACACTTTCGTCACTTATGTTGTATCTTTTGATATTTCTTTTGATGCAGGGACGACATGCAGTTGAAGGCACCTCACAGTAAAATAAATGGACAGCCAAAAGGAATAACCAGGTTGGGGTCAACATCAAGTTCCCAGGGGACCCCTGTCAGCCCTGCTAGACACGCAAATGTTAAGAAGGTGTCTGGTGTTGGTGGAACAACCTATGAGATTTCAGTGTAAAATAAAATTCAAATAAAAATAAAGAGCCATCCACTCAGCCAGCCATGAAGCTAGGAGCACTGTGAAGACTCAGATAACAACAAAGAAGGAGCAGCAGCAGCCGGCCACTCTCCTTTCCTTGTTCTGGGTTTGTTATGTTTTCATCCTTCTTTTTTGGCCAAAACCCAGCTGCAGCCTTATTCTTGCAGGAAGGAAGTTGTACAGTCCATCAGACTCTTCCCAAGCAGACAGGCGGGACCTGGCGACCACCGACCACCATGGCCACCGAGCAGATCTCTGGTGCAAGGGGGCGATAAAGCCGCGGGGCGTCCTGGCTGTCAGACCGACCTGTGGCGTGCCAGTCGTGCTGCGGAAGAGCCTGGTTAATCTGGGATCACGCTAAGTTTCCCTCTCCCCTTCTCCCCCCTCCTCAATTCTGCTGGCCTGAAGGAGGTTGGAAGGAGCCACAGGTTCGACGGCTGCTTTCCCGCAGATGCGGAGACTCAGCTCCTGCACAGCCCACGCCGGTGGGAACCAGGACCAGAAGCACCATGCCATGTTTGCAAGGAAGCAGGAGAAAATCCAGCAGCGGGATCTCGTTGCGTGCCCGGCCTCCTGTGCGTCCCCACCGATGAGGACCCCCGACGCCAGGAAGGATCTTCCATTCCCACCTCTTGCTCCCTCTGGGTTTCAAAGGCTTCTCTGACTCCGAAACAAAACCAAACGGATAAGAAATGAAATGTTTGGATGGGAACATATTTGCAACAGCCATCAAGCTGCTTTTCCCCTGCACCCTCCTTATTACTTATTGGATTTAGGCAATAACGTAGTTTACTGCCTTGCCCCGGTGCCGTGCGTGTAATCCTGCCGCAAGGTTATCTTGATCTGTTGAATTTACAGTGTGTGTAACTGAGCCAAGCATATTTCTAGAGGATATAAATTTGCTGTCTGCCTAATGACTAGCACATTCCCTCTGGTCTTCAGTACTGTTAGGCAAAGGTGTTTTTTTCCCCCCCAAGGGAACCACTTTTTTAAAAAAAAAAGAATATAAATCAAATCTATTTAACACTCTGAGGTTTCCCTTTCCTGGCTCCAGAAAGCTGTATTTACTTTGTTGAATTTAAAGGCAACTATTACAAAAAAAACAAGAGAGCTACATAATTTTTGCCACAGATATATCAGAACTCTGGTAAAGTGAATTTGGGGGCAAATATGTTTTCTTCTTTTCTCCAAGCCCCATGTCTTTTTCCTTTCCAGTTACTTACCACCTCGGAAGTCAATAGTACTGAGATCTGGACTAACCAGCCAGATCCTGGGTGCAGTTAAAAACTTCCTGAGCTACTGTTGCCAAAGTCAGTTAACATGAATACTTATCGCTGAGCCAGTTAGCATATGAAACCTCTGCTTCCCACCTGGTTCTCCTAGGGCACAGCTTTTACCAGAGAGATAAATTGATCAGTTTTTCAGGATATTTGTTTCAAAGTATTGAATCCTTTTCAGTCCTTGACTATGATGAACACATCTCCAGACATTAGGTAGCAATTCAGAATGTGTTGGTAATACCTTACTTGTTTTCATGAGTGTTGAGATTAATTATACCAGAAGGCAAATATCGACCTCAGTTTTTCCTGGTTAAAATTTACCTTTTGATGCGCTAAATCTTGGCACCTGCTGCAATACCTGCTTGTTATGTCCCTTGCATATGACATCAGTTTGGGAAAAGAAGGTTGTAGAGAATATAAGAGAGTTAATCTTCTGTCTGTGTAATTCTCAATATGGTCTGAAGGGAGAGATCTGGAAAGCAGTGCAGCTGAAATGGGCCAATAGTTATGAGAGAGTCAACTTGAAATCAATGTGTATTTATTTTATGGCCTTGGCGTTTTTTAAATGCCTTCCTGTAGGCACATTGCAGAGCAGGGAAGCAATAGTCCTTCTATGCAGATCCGTTCACTTGCAGGTGGAAAATTGTCTATAGTTAGAGATATGATAGGACCAGAAAGGTGCTGGCAAACTCGATCAGGTGCAGAGGGAGCAATATATATTAAAAGACTGGACAGGCTCATTTGTGAGAAGGTTTAAAGGGCTAAAAAGATGTCACTGGCTAAGCAACAAAGTGAAAAATGAGTATGACAGTTTTACTGATATTATAGTTAAAAGATGTAAAACCAAAGGGAAATCAAATGGTTGTCACGGATTACAAATGGGCTTTATTTAGGAAGAGGGAAAATGTTGCACATAGGAGGGGAAAGGGTAGTAGAATAGTCTTCCAAGGCGGAATATTGGAGACTAACTATTTAGGGCAGTTGAACTATATTTGAACAAATCATTAAAGATTTTTCAGCCAGAGGTAAGCTTGCAGGGGCAAGAGGCTAGACCAAATGGCCTTATAGTTTTCTTCCATCTTTAACTGTTACTAGTCTGCAACTCCACCCTGATGTTAACTCCTCAGGAAGGTGCAGCGCTTCTTCAAGGACTGGAATTCACTCTGGTGCGTAGAGTAACACAAAACTTGCCTGTCCTTCAAGTGTCATGTATGCCATATGTAAGCCCTCCAAAAGAGGGGTAAGTGACATGATGAATTTGGCTAGGGAACTAGACAAGGGCACATTTTGTCATATATCTTTGAATGCGTACATGAAATTCATGCAAGCAAGACTGAAAATTTGCACCAATATAATATTTGAGATTTGCATCCCAGTGATGCTCCGCTTTGATTTTTCTTTCTCCTGCAGTTATCAAAGAAAAAGCTACTGATGAACTTGAAGGGCCAGAGAGCCTTTGAAGTTAACTACGTTAGTTCACGAGAGAAGAGCTTCTCAGTAAGACTAAACACAGTACTGTGTGTATAAAGCATTAATATCCAGGGTTGTTTTGACATAGTTCACCATGGGCAGGGGAGGAAGAAATGAATGCACTGTGTCGTTGCAGGTTCAGATATAAGAATTATATATTTTGTGAGTAGTTTTGCCCGCATTTGAAACACATCCGATATGGTAATAGGTTTACAATGGTACCAAAGTCTTTTTTAGTTTCTATTTTCTTTTGAGGTTTGCATATAATTCAGTGCACATAGCCTAGAATAAATTATTCAAATCTTCTGAAAGAATAATCTAAGCAGAACTGTTAAGAGGAGGTTGCATGCAGCTAATCCAGCCTCATTTCCAGCTCAGACCCCGACCCTCCAGCTGGATTCTCGTAGGTGTGAGTGTCTGCTGCCACTACTCCTGTTGCAGGCCTGGCGACTGCTTCATTGCTTGACCTTTGGAGCAGAAGCTGGCCCGTGATAAAGTGTATTTCTTCAAACAATTTTTAAACTAGCAGCAAAGCTCTTTTTATACCCAGAAAGTCTCCATGTTTACAGACACTACAGGCCAAATCTACAGCTGGTGTAAATTGGTGCGGCTCTGTCAAAGCTGGGTTCAGTGACACTAATTTACAGTCGGGTAGGGATCAGACATGAAAATCCAGTGCAAGTTAATACATCTTGTAAAGTAGCTTCTTTCTTTTTGTCATGTTTATTTCATGTTTTGGAAGTCTTAAATCTTTTCAGCGTGTGTTTATTTTTAGCCGTGGATTGTATTACTTATTTAAAAACAGCAATAGTTTCTGTTTAGTTTATGCATCATTTTTCATTGCATATCGCATTTTATTAGCTGTTCATTCCCTGTTCATACACTCCCATTTAGCCTCCAGGTTTTCACTGTAGTACAATCTGCTTTGAAAAGTTGGAGCTCTATATCTTTAGTTGTATAATATATTGAGTATTATGAAATTAAATGTACTTTACTACATGGGTGGGACAGAGAGGAAATATTTTTACTTGAAGCCTTAATATTTTCTTTTTTTACTACATTGTTGACCTCATAGGAAAGTCTGAATAGCAGTGACTTTGAAACTCTGGGCCAAATACTGCACTGATATACAACCAGCATTTGGCCCCTATGTCAAAACTGGATGCAGACATAACCTGACGCGAACAAGGGAAAAAGCCTCAGGGTGGCATCTTTTCCTGAAGATCGTTGATTCAGTCTCAAAAGATGTGTCTGTAAGCAAGTATATTAAAGAAGTCTTCAAGTCTTGAATCTTTAAGAAAGGTGATACCAGGAACTGCCCGAATCTCTTAACTTTGCGTTTTCTTTTTGGAATTAAAAAAGAATAGAACAGAACAGATTTCATTAGTTTGGTTAAAGTCAGCTCTAAGGGCTGCACAGAGCTATGGGTTAGTAGCCACGTGCAACGAATGACCTGTGTTGTGTTGCTGTTCTAAAAATGCTAATAACCAAGTGTTATGTTATGTCAACTTGGCCTAAGATAATCACCTCATGGGCGTTATAACGGACATTTCTCAGATGATGCCTATTCTACTATAAGCCTAATGTGGAAATTGCAATGTGGTTTTCTTTAGACTGTATTTGTGGTCCGGACTATATATATATTTGTGTATATATATATGTATATGTGTTTGTGTATATATACATATATATATATTCAATATATTTTTTCATGTGGGAAAGATGGGGTCAAGGTCGCTGTCTCTCAGACAGCTTGGAAAGTCAATGTTGAGCCGTTTTTATGGTCTGTATTTCACCTGTTCTGCCACCTCGAATTGTTGGAATGTATCCGTGCAGGCTTTGTGGAGCTCTGTCTGTAACCTTTTTTGTGGCTCTCGTAATACATATATATTTTTTAAACCTTTGAGTCACTTCGGTATTTGAGAGTGTCTGGTTTCCCTGATGCTTCCGATGCAGTCGTGTGTCGAGACGGTTCCTGGTGTCCTGGCCCTTCTCACCTCCCCTGTGCAAAACCTGAGGTGAAGCAGAAAAGGCCAAATCTGGTGCAAAACCTGCAGGTGTCAAAACACAAGACATGGTTTTATTTTAATTCTCTTTTTCAGACTGCTTTTGGTACAGTATAAGCAGAGTCTTTAGAAGAGGTTGCAAATTGTCATCAATTGCCTACATGACCGTGGTAAGTGGTCCTGGGAACCACACTGAATGGTGTTTTCTATGGCATTTTGTATTAAAATCAGCAGCCAAAGGTGAGCAGTTCTGCAAGAAACTGTGGGGTTCAATAAGGATCCCACAGTCCAGCATAATCAGGAATGATCACAGTGTTATTTTGGTACTCAGTGAAATGTTCTGTCCGGGATATCTGCGTTTATACATCCCGAAGATATTCCCTTCCCAGTCTGTCTCACTGTCTTCATCTCTCCATTTGTTCCTAGTCCGTGGAGTTACGTCTGCTTGATCTGTGAGACACACGGCTGCCAAACCCTCCCGTCCGCAGCTGCGTGGGATTGCGGAAGCTGCTTGCACCGCGCGACGATCCGTCCAGGCCTGTGCATCATAAATGCCAGATATATCTGTGTGCTCTCATGTCCTTGCATGGCAGAGATTATCTCATATATTAAAAATGACCAAAAACTTAATCACCAGCACTTTGCTGACACGGCTAAATCAAACTGAATTATAGAGGCTCACAGTCTGTTTCAGTATATTTTATTTAAAGGCATTTTGGCTCACAGATATCTTGGCTTTCCGCTCTCTAAGGAATGGATAAATTATCCAAGCTTATATTCATTTCTCCACATTATTTTTATTAATATATTTTATTCTGCAGGGCACGTTTCAGTTCACAGTTTGGAACACAGGAAGAAGAGATAAGGGAAGCTATTTCTACAGGTGAATGCAGCTTTAAAGAGAGGGGCAATTGTGTAATAAATGGGTTAGAATTTCTGTCTTAATCAGTTTTGTTCCTAGTGTCACAATAACTTGAATTTTCAAATAAGGCTTATTGCATTGCTGATATCTTGTACCACTGAGACATTTAAAAAATGTCTTGGTTAGACATTTCAGACTATGTGAAGAAATGTGATCTAATTCCATGAATTAAACATAGGCCCAGAGAAGTGATGGTTTATTTTACATTCTTTTATACACTTATATGCACATATATGTGCAATACCTATGTGCATATATGTATATAATGCCTATATGTATATAACATATGCATAAGTGTATGCATATAATAAAGTAAAACAGTAGTTTTACTACTAAAAGTAGTTGTAGGTGTCCTTACCTGGTGTATTAATAGTCTCAATAACAGAATTCTTCAGCCTCATTGGCACTAATGATGTTTCATTATTTGTTTCAAATGGGCAAACTGACTTCTTACCCCAAATGTTTTTTCCTCCTGATAGAGGTAACTTAGTCATTTATTTGCAAGGAATATAAAGGACCCACGTGACCTATCCACATAGCAGGGAAACTAGAATATATCTGGCCCGAGAAGGACAGCATATCAGGTTGGATCAGCAGTTTATATGTTGACATTTAGCAGCGGGTGCAGACGGTGTCAGGACGCTCTTCCCATCCACCGCTCGTGAACCAAAGTCATTCCAGTGCTGCTGGGCAGAGGCCAGGCTACAATCAAGCTGGACAGCAGAAGAGCACAGTATGACTTACGCAGCAGTTTCTGCCAGTTCCTGAGCTTTTTTAGGAACTGAGCTGCATCTGAGGATAATGCAGGTACTGCAGGTAAGTCTTGTGTTTTAAAAATATCCCTTTTCTGAAAGAAAGCGATTTTATAACTATAAATAGTTTAAAAGCCTATCTTTCGGCTGACTCAGGTGAAATGCCTGCTACATAAAATCCTTAAGCAGGGCCTGAATATGCTCTGTTTCCCACTGTCCAAGAAGCAGTGAACATTATATGGAATTATCAAATAGCAGAATTAAAACACCAGGCAACACTTTTTCAAGAAAGCAAATAAATTGGCAGGGGAGGTTGTGAAATCCACAACCTGGAGGTGATGAAAGTGATGCAGACCCTCTTTAGCACAGCCTTAATCCCACTGTTGCTATCAGCACCCTTGTGCATGGGCTTTGGAGAGCAATGCTCCCTTCAGCATGAGATGCTTTCTGAGGCCTCATTCATAAGATGCTCCATGATTTCCTGGTTCTGTGCTCAGGGATAAACTCATCACTTGAGTCCTACAACTTGTGACTTCGGTGGCTTAAATCGCTATGTTGGTCAGACTGGTTCAAGGCATAGGCTCATGCTGATTTTCGCCAGATGGTTCTTACTTAAAACCCCAAGGAACTGTACGAGCACAGCAACAGAAATCTGCGCCAATGAGCTCAGTAACATCATCTGGAATAGAGAATTACCACTGCCCCATTTTGCCTGATCTGCAGCCAAACCACAGCCACCAGAAAAGCTCATCCCGCGCTAGCACACCCTGCTCCCTGCAGCCTCCAAGGTCCCTCGGAGGAGAGCGTGCAAGCCCAGGCACAATGACTGCCCTTGTTTTGGTGGGTGCACATCTGGCCACATGTGCTGCACGCACGTTCCGGGCAGCAGAGGGCACGTCCAGGCAGAGGGAGCACGAGCTGGCAGCACTTAGGGTGAGCGCTGGCTGCAACAGCCCTGCTGAGGAAGGTTACGCTGGGTCAGTGACTCTACACCAATATTTTTTCAGTCGTGCAAAGTTTTAGCCAGCAAAGACATACACAAACAGACTTAGTTTGAAGGCAGATATATTTGGCAATTACTATATAGAATTTCCAAGTTGCTTTTGAAAGCACATGTGTATTTGTATGTATGTATATATCTATAGGCAACGGCAGCCTTTCAGTTGGGTATGCTGCAATTCATCAGCAGCAATAGTTTTTGGCAGGGACGCAATTCCAAATCTTCTGCTGAGGAAGTCTGCCAAAATATTGTTGGACAGAGATAGGAAGAAGAAAGTTATTTATAAAGGCTGATAATTAGGTCCTGTGCTTATTAGCGCTGGGAGTGAGACAGCAAGACGACATGTGTAATAATGAATATTTGTAATATCAGAAGATGTGATTTTTCTGTGATTTTCTAGTTGTTGATCAAAAATAGAGAAAAAAATAGAGAAGAAAACACAAATGAAATCACATCCATATGTGCAGCTCTCGGGTAGGAGGGTTGGCTTTTGGTGGTGAGGAGAGATGTGCGGTAGGACAGGTCTCAGTCACACACCGAGCAAGGCTCACACCACACAAGGCTGCTCCGCCTGGCAGCCGGGTGGGTTTTGGGAAGCACCTCTGGCTAAATCCGCCCTGTGGCCAGAACGTCGCAGCCAGGATGGTCATTCCACGTGGCCGGGATCCTACAGCTTCTCCAGGCTGTGAGCGACTTGGCCGTGTTGCTCCCCAAATCTGCCTTGCCTGCACGGTTGCAACGCGGCTCGTGTGAAAGCAGCGCGTTTAAATGCCCGGTTCCCAAAGGGGCAGAGCAGGGTTTGGCAGCTGCGGCAAACTCATCCCTAGGGTTTCTTTATGAAGAAAAGCAGGGAAGATCTGAACCAGCTCTGGAGAGAGAAGTAGGAAAGAACGTGCATTCGTGGGCAGCAGAATTTGGCCTTTGTATTCTGTGCAAAATATTTCACGGGTTGTTAACATCACAGATCTCCTAAATTATGTAATTCTCTTTGCTACAAGAGGGGGAAAAAAAAAAAAAAAAAAAACAGAAATAAAGAAGTGGTTTGCAAAGAGAGCTGAGTTGAACACGGGGAAAGCATTTGCCAAGGCCAGCTCTGCCTTGCTCACAGGGAAAGGCTTAAGGAAAAGGCTTGGGCTCTCTCAGGGCCCTGTGCTCCCAGCTGCACCTCTTCTTCATTTGCAAACTAGAAGCTTACAGTTATCTAAGACCAAAAATTTGGGGGGATTTTTTTTTTGAGGCAATAACATTGAATCCCCTTTTGTTTCCTGGTAGTGATTGCAGCGGACTCCTTTGCTTATGTTTCCATTCCTCAGGCCATCTGTTTCTAATTAAGCCTTCTGGCGCAATACATCATTTTTTATTAGAGCATTGCATTAGATAATGCAGTGTTAGTATTTCTGTTATAAACTTGTTTCAGGAGTATGACTTCAGGGCTAGAACTGGATGTGTTTACTTAATGAAAGGACTAGAGACAGTATTAATAAAACCAGCTTAACCATTTGAAAGTTACTTTTTTTCATGTCTTTCCTTCCATAGATATATTTTTGGTGTGCTTTTTGATTTGTAATCTTGTGTGTTAGCAATTGGTAGACTGAAATGTTTTGATTTTGAATGACTGACCGCTAAGACCCTGGGAAGAACTTGCTGATAATGAACTTTTAAGAGCCTGACGCTGAAAACACAAATGAGTGTTTCCAACTTTGCTAATGGAAGCAACTTTTATTTTCAATGGGCAAAGGGGTGACATCCGCTCTCACCTACCTGTAGCATTCAGCACGACCACCTGCACACTAGGGATCCTTCCCACCCCACAGGGACCAAGAAATTTTTATTCTTGCCCCATGGAGCAACAGGTTTCTCAGGCATTCCCATAGGAGACAAGGCTTCCCAACGCCAACATGCAGAAGTCACACCTTTATCCTAGAGCTTTCCATCTGGGGACAATTTCAGAAGAACAAAGCCTTGCAAATAATTTTTTTTTTTTTTTTTTTTTTTAAATTCTTGGAATTATTGACAGCAGTTGCACTTCAGGAAGGAGCCCCAGCCCCAGAGGGAAGAGCTGTGTCTTACGCCTCTTCGAGATACTTCAGTTTACTGGTGATGACTAGTGGTGCTAAAGAAATTGCTTTCAACCTACTTTAGCTGGAAAGATGATGATTGTAAGTTTAAAATGAAGAAACAAATCACCCCTTTATGATACAAATCTGCCTACGGAAAATGTACATCGGAACAGAGGGCAAGTCTTTTACCTCAAATGAACTTCTCCCTCATTTTTTTTGATCAAAACAGGCCTGGAGGGTCCTCCTGTGGGTGATTTAGAACACCTGGATTCAACATCTGAACCACTGTTCACATATACATATGCTGAATTCACTTTTCCCAAAAAAAATCTCCCAAGAAATGTGTGCTGAATTTAACAAGCACAATTAACTTGCGTGGCTGTCTTTCCCTTCAGCTCTAAAATCTTTTATTTTTTTAACTGGTCAAGGCATACAAAACAATCCTGCTTAAAAGCAGTATTTTTTTTCCCTGCTTTTTTTTTTTTTTTTTTTTAAATAGCAAATATATTAAATGAGCTGAAGTAGACACCATTTTATAACCCAGTAGTTTAAACGAGTGTATCATTTAAATTTTGCTGGTCTGAAGCCGACAAGGATGACATCAGTGTTTCCGTTAAGAAGGGCAGCAGTAAGTCCATAGTATATGTCTGAACACACTTGGATCAAACGTTTTCCTTTTAACTCTTTCTCTATGTATTTCTTTCTGTTCTTTTCTCTCTCTCCTCTCCCTTTCTCTTTCTTTCCTCTCTATCTTTCGCTGATGAATTTGCAGCTGTTTTGTTACGCTGGAAAGGAGAAGCATAGTGAGTAAATGTGCCTGGGGTCATGGAAAGGGCTTTTCAAAAACACATTTCTTCATTTCGAATGTCCTTTTATTACCCGATTTTTTTTTTTTTTCCAAAAAAGTGGGAAAGTCCATAGATTTCCCTTGCCAGCTGTGCGCTAGAGACCTGCCCTTGCTCTCCCGTGGCTGGCGGCAAAGCCTCCCGGCTCTGACTCATCCCTGCCATGATGCAGGTCCCGTCCAGAAAACAGAAGTTCTTGGTTTTCCTGGCATAGGGATTTTAACTCCCAGGGCTGCCTCTTCTCCTGCTGTTGCCGCTAGTTTTTTTCTGCCTGCCGGGACAAGGCAACAGCATTTGCCAGCCCACATCTGCCCGGTGTGAGCCCAGGCGCTGTGCGGGCTGCCTTTCCGCAGGGAGCATCTCCTGCAAAGCCTTTCCTGGCTTGGTGTCGCTTTGCTGTGGACACAGTGCCAGTTAAGAGCTGTATTCCTGCAGTTCACCCCGTTACATCACCGTGCTGGAAGGTGGCTCCGTATCTAGCCACAGAAATGGGATAAGACCACTGGGAATCACCGTGAGCATTGAACCCGTGGCATCAAAAGCACAATCATTTACTGTTTTAGCTAACAGAATAATTCCATTAGTGAGCACCACCACTACGCCATTATCCTCTTAGGTGGATTTTCTGCTCGCAGGTGGAGCACAACACAATAAAACTGGATTAGAATGGTAACGAGATGAGGATAAAAAAACAAAGAGCAAAAAGTTAAGTAGTTATTATTGTAACTAATGCAAGCCTGCATGTTCAAACTAGAAGAAACCGTGCAACATTTTGTTTTAGATGATTTTTTAAAACTTGAGTTACATGCTTTACAAAACAGTAAAAATAATCTAATTAAAAATAACATATCTGTGCTTACAGTACACAGACTAAGATAATCTCAGAAGACTTTTGTATATAAAGTGCATAGTAGTCCTTAAACCAAGCAAAAATAAACCGCAGACTAGGAGGATTTGCATGGGAGATTTCTGATGGCGAAGGGTTCTCACAGCAGGACGACATCCAAAACGCAGCCCCGAGGCGAGCAATCAATATTACGCATTTTCATTTTGTCACACAGTGAGACTGCCCAGATGTTCAGCAGATTTTTTTTGCTGAGGGAACAGCTCTGAACGTTGCTTCACAAGAGTTTCAAACTTTTGCATCAGTGACTTCAGTTCAAGCTCTTTAGAGTTTTTCAGGCAGCTTCAGCCTGCCCTTATCCCCAGGCAGCCTGGTGGCATCTCCTGCAGTTTTAATGTGATAGATCTCCTGCTTGGGCTTCCTTCTTCCACCAGAATTTAGATGTCAAAGACAACAGTTGGGATTCAGGCTGCAGGAGAAGAGACCAAATAAAAATGAGCATTACTGGGGATAAAATGGAAGGGCACTGTGGGGAAAAAAAAAGACTTAGAGGGTTTTGCAGGAAGCAGGGAGACTGACACTTGGTGGGAAAGAACAAGGTGGGTTTGTAAGATTTGGATGAGAATCTTTGCAAATGAACATTTTCCTTCAGGGCTCTTGACAAGAAAGAACAAGCGCAGAATAAATATACTATAAACACAGACCCTTAGCGCTGTGACAAGGGCTAATACTTCCAAGATTAAGCTAAAGAAAAATAATCCAATTTATGTTTTAAAGCTATACAAGAGGAACCTGAAAGCTGAATACCTCGAATACACGGGGAGCTCATGTGCAGTAACAGCATCTCTGTTTCATTCGTCTCATCTATGGGGGCCACTGCCGAGCTTCAAAATGTCCCAGAGTGAAAGGACCTGTAACAGTTTGTGGTTCTGCACCAGAGATGTGTGGGACAGAGACACAAAGCGGTGGAGAGGGGAAAGACATTCAGCTGGAAAAGCTAGAAAGAGATTTAACTCCTGTAGCAGAAAGACCGTTTTCTTTTGGCTGGGCAGAAATCCTTGCAGTCCTCCTGTGCATCCCCCTGAAAGAAGCTCCGAGATGAAGCAGAACAGATTGGTGCATGGTTAGGGAGGGAGCTGGCTCCGTTTCCAGCTGTTCTGGAGCCGCTCGCACTGGCGAAATCCGTGCTGCTGGAGGCTGTGCACCCAGCTGGAGTATTGGTGGAATAACTCAAATTTGTAGCATGGCGACGGTGCATCGGGAGGCAGAGCTTGAGCAGCTGGGCGGGAGTGATAAGGATAGGCAATTAAATACACCAAACTTGAACACAGAATCTGCAAAATCCGCCCGGTTATACCTCAGACCCACCATGTGCAAAACCACAGAGCTTAACAGGTAGAAATCTGTGCTGAACTGGGGGAGACAGATCATGAATAAAAGAAGCGTCCTACTCATTTCTGACCAGGGGTGCCGTGTTTACTACTTTGCAAATAAATTCATACAAAGCCCCAATGGCTGAAGAGGTTGTCTGGAGCTGAGTGCTGGGGTCCCGTTGAGCAACCCCTCACCACGGGCGCTAGGAACCCGCGAGCGCCTACGAGAACGAGAGGTCTGACAGGCGTGGGGAGCCCAGTTCTGGAGCCACCACGTCACCTTTCGATGCGGTTCGTCCCATGGAACAGGCTGAGCGCGAGGGCACAGACAGAGGCGAGGGGAGCGCCTCTTTACCACTCGCCACCCTGTTTCTACGGTCTCGGAGCGCAGTTTCTGGCAGGGAGGCAGGCACGTAAAGGGGAGGGAAAGGGAGCGGATCCACAGGCGCTTTCCATGGATGTCCTGCTGACACCGCGTTTGAGCGCTTCCTGCATAAAAATCAATGCCAAGAGCCGGGCAGCAATCCAAGAACGAGCCGGGCTGGGGTTTCTGGAGGGTAAAACTCGGGTGAGATTGGGTGCTTTGGTGCGGTGGAGGCAACGGGAGCTGCGGGCGAGGCTGAAGGTGTCACACGTGTGTCCGACTGACATCTCCATCGTTCTTCTTTTCTTCCTGATCCAGACAGCACAGAAAAAAATGCCCACCTTAAGTTATGTGATGAACTAACCCGCATGGCGACGCATGCAGCTACGGACAGACTTTACTAGAACCCAGGCATGTTAACTGAAGGGCAGCTCGGGTAATTACGACTCACTAATTTTAACCATTAACATTTTCCCCCTTTGACCCATACAGGATATATCCAATGTGTTGTGGTAGACATCTACCACCCTAACATCCCTGCAGTTTCCCACTCCACGAAACAGAGCAAAACTCTGAATTTCTCTGCTAAGTGAGCAGAGACTTTATTTAAGGAAAAAAAAAAACGAAAAAAGAAGAAGAAGGGAACAGGAGGCCTCTGTGGGAGCGGGAGAGGCTGAGAGAGGCAGGCGGGGCAAGAGGGCCTTGCACAGTGCATGGCACCCCTGAGGTGTGTGTGAGAGTTATGTGAGTGTGTGTGTGCATATATAAAATACATATAATATTATATATAGTATGTATATACATATTCATCTGTATATACACAGCGATCCCGCCCAGCGCTTCGCGGAGGA